>JAPJBO010000691.1:0-124897 GCA_030068145.1 Diplonema papillatum
GGGGGGTTGGGTTTTGTGTTTGTGGGAGAGGGAGCGGGGGGGGTCTGGGGTCGAGGGATGGGGAGGGGAGTGCGCCAGGTTTGGGGGTGGGGGTGGGCCATTGGGCTCCCCCCGTTGGTTCAGGGGCTCGTGCCTCATTTTAGCGGCAGCGGGACCTGGGCGTACAAAGTCGTGTAGACCGCGTCGAGCTCGTGCCATGCGGGGTCCTGGCGGCTTTCTCCTGCCTCGGTGTCCATGAACAGGATCCCCTTCCCTTTCGGGTGTGCCCTGGCATACTTCCATTGGCCCTCCTCCCCGTCTTGCAACGTCCCCAGGAGGGCAGACCACCTCCCCGGGGGGTACTTTCGAGGCGGTTTCCCCCTGAGGAGGATGATGCCCAGAAGGTCGCGAGCCGCCACCGTCAGTGTTTCCGCTGTGCACCTCCCTCGCAGTGCGAGCTGCTCGTCTATGGGTGTCTCGAAGTCCGAGGACCTGCGGCGCTCCCATGCTAGCCACATCTGGATCCTGAACAACTGGGCGAAGGGCACCCTCCGCCGCCCGTGTGCGACTGCCAACCAGTTAAGGGCCGCCCATCCCCACTCGTCCGCCACTCTCCCCTGCCCCGCCTTCCTGTGTAGCGAGATAGGGAATCTGTCCTCTAGCTCCGGGGGTGTCACCACGTCCCATGCGTACTTCGGTCCCCTGGCCTTCTTTGTCATTCCCCGGGTTGGCCCTGGGGGCTCGTCCTCGCCTCCCTCATCGCATGCCGAGTCCGCGTCTCTCTTCCTCCGCACGCCCGCAAGCCGGAAAGCAATGCCCTCCTCTGCATCCATGTCAGGAACTCCCCTCGCAGGGAACAGCTCCGCTCCTGGGTCGCCGGCCTGGCCATCCGGCCCCGAGGTGCCTGGCCTCGCCGCCGACTCTTGCGCCGTTTCGGGTTCAGGAGTCCGGGGTGTGTCGGGGGGTGTCACGTGAAAGGCCTGCCCTCCCTGTCCATCCCCTACTCCCATGCCCCTTGCCGCTGTGACAGTCCTCGGGCCTGTCGATAGGGAGTTGGGCTCGTCTGACTCTGAGCTCAACGAGTCCTTTTCGTCGTCCCCGGCGGCCTCAGCTTCGAGCTTCCCCTCCTGCGGGGCTCTGCCCGCCGCCAATCTCCTTGTTGCTTCTTCGAACCTTGCAAGGTACTCCTCGGAGCTCGGCCCCTCGTCGCTGGTCCCACTGTTCGCTGGCCCGTGCCCACCCTCGGTCTCGCTCGTGCGTTGGGGTGTGCTCTGCGTTGTGGCCTTTGGCGCGGTCACGACGGGGCTGTGGCCTTCGCTGGCCGTTGCCTCTGCTGGCCCCGCCCCCGTGTCTGCGGGGCTTCTCATCGCGTCACTCGGGGAGCGGCCGGGGTGTTCTGGGTAAACCTCGGGGTCTCCTGTCGGTGCCTCCGGCTGCGGGTGGCGCGGGCGCGTAGCTCCCTGCGCCCCCACTCCACCGCCTTCTCTGTTGCCATTGTCGGCCTCCCCGGCTTCCGGTATGTCTTGGCTTGCCGAGCCGAGGGGCGCTGCGTCCCTGGTGTCGCCTAGCGCCTCGGGTTGCTCAAGGGTCGGCTGGTATGCAAAGAGAAAGGTGTCTGTGTCTTCATACCTCGGCGCGGTTGAAAAGCTCGTGTTCATCCCGTCGAGCATTGTCCACCTCTGACCCCTCTCGGCATGCTCGTTGTGCGCGTGCACTATGTAGTGGCCTGCATTGTTCTCTCCTGTGTGCGTCACCACTGCCACGAGTCTCAGTCGTTTGCCTAGGCCTGGCAGGGTTATCGCAACGTCCGCGGCTACTGCTCTCCTGTCTGTGCCTCCAAAGGGGCGTGCCCTCTGCAGTTGGATAAGCACCGTTGTGCCGGCTCGACTGAAGGAGGGCTTGGTCTGGGACTCCCCCCTGGTCCCGCAACTCACGCACCTGTAGTCCTCCCCCGCCGAGGACCACGAGAACGCTTCGTCTAAGCCCTCCTGTAGCGTCCCGGCCCTCACGGGGAGGATGGTTGTGTCAAGGTCCTCGTGGGCAGTGTGGCCAGCCTGGCACTTCCCGCACCTGACATCGACCGTGTACCTGTGCCCTAGGCCCGCGATCCGGTCTGTCTGCCGAGTGTTGCAGGCCCGGTGGGCGGCGTTCTCTTCCTGGACTGTGGTGGCGACTGTTCGCAGGACCTCTCCCAAATCACATTGTCGTCCATCACCAAACGGGCCTGAGATGTTCGCAAATACCGACAGCAGTGCCGCGGCTGACCGCTCCCCTGTCACCCACCTGTGGACTGCCGCGGTAAGCCCGCCTTTCTCATGCGTACCGCACCCCTGGTAGACCATAACCTGCTGTGCCATGTCAGTGACCGCAATCAGGTTCAAGGCCGCTTGCAGGTAGCACGAGTTGGTGGTCGAAAGGTTCTCCTGCCACCCCCAGGCCTGGCTATTGTGTGTGGAGTCTGCCGCTGCTGAGGCCGGGGGGGCGTGGCGTGCGCCTTCCCCGCTGGGGTTGGCCCGTGGCCGGCAACTCTGGTTCGATGTGCGCCCGGCGCCGCCCTCACCACCGTCTGCCCCTGGGGATGGAGCTTCTATCACGCCTTTCTGCTTCGCACGCTTCGCCCTAGTCCCACGGGGGGCTCCCGGGACCCGCGGGGCTACCGCCCTCCTTCTCCTTCTCCTTCTGTCTGCCGCCGCCTGGGAGTCGGCGTCGTCCGATACAGAACTCAGCGAGTCTTCCTCCAACGCCCTGGCGAATCTTCCACTCTGTTTCTTCCAGAGCGCGGCCCTGTCTGCAGCCTCCCTCTTTGCTGCTTCCTCTCGTCTCGCGATGTACTCACCGGGCTCCTTTTTTTTTTTTTTTTTTTTTTTTTTTTGGAAGAATCGTACGGGGGCCTTCGAGGCAAACTGGGAAAAATGGGCAAGACAAGCAAGTTCCAAAAGGGGAAGTTCAAATACTTCGTTTGTGGGCCGACACTCGGGTATTCTCCGGTGTCTTTTCGATTGGTGTGACTCAGTCCCTCCTGCTGCAAATTTTGTGAAATGCAGGAGTGGACTTGTCACAGCCAACCGCACAGACAGCCTTGATTTTTTTTTAAACACCAGGCCGTACAGTTTGCCAGACAAGAAACCTGGTGCCTGACCTGGTGGGTTCTCCGGGTTCACTTCTTCACAACGAAAAACGGCACAACCACGAACACAGACAGGCGCGGTTTGAACCCGCACCAGTTGCACACTGCAACCGGCGCCTGCCCCACGGCACTGGGGACTCAGAAAAACGAAAGGAGAGTCGGCTAAGGGCCTGGAAAGGCCGCGGCTCAGCCACAAGCCGCCACCTGTCACTCAGACTGGGGCCAACTAATTCAAAAAACCGGGGGCACATTGGTAACCATCCCGATTTTACCCCGCCTTCACGATGAGAGGGCCACAAGGGAGTCAAACTTGGCAAGGCTCACCTTTTTTTTTTTTTTTTTTTTTTTTTTTTTTTTTTTTTTTTTTTTTTTTTTTTTTTTTTTTTTTTTAAAGGGGCTCTCGAGAGACAAGGCAGGTAGGGACACAGAACACCATAAGTAAATAAAAATCAAGCAAATGGGAAGCGAACGGGAAGCAAGCGGATGAGGACGGTGTTCTGTGTTGCTGGGGCCCCGCGCTTGCGTCCGTCCTCAAGCCCCTTTTCTCTTACTCACCCCAGCGAAGCAAAACGTTTCACCACAAAGACACAAACAGGTTTCACTCTATTTTATCAGGGCTGAATCATCTTTGGTGGCGGACCACCTGCCCTCTTCGATTCGCGGTGGCAAGCCACCTCGCATTGTGGTTTCTTTTTTTTTTTTTTTGGGCCTGTTTGTGTTTTTGCTGGTTGCATGGTGAGGGGGGTTGTGGGTGAACAAAAGAAAACCGCAAACCTTTGTGTGGCTTCTTGGCCACGAAAACAAAAGAAAACAGCATACCCTGTGGCAAACAAGAAAGGGCATACCCTGCTGGAAGGGAGGGACGGAGAACTGAAAGGAAAACGGGTGGGGATGGGAAGGGTGAACGGTAAAAGAAATATGAACGATAAACGAAATAAACGGGGGAGAGAGATTGTGAGAGAGACAGAGTGACAGTAAGAGTGAAAGCGAGTGAGGGAGGGTGCGAGACAGTGTGGGTGAGAGGGTGTTCGAGAGAGAGAGAGAGAGAGAGAGAGAGAGAGAGAGAGAGAGAGAGAGAGAGAGAGAGAGAGAGAGAGAGAGAGAGAGTGTGTGTGTGTGCGGTGGAGGGTGAGAGAGACAAGGGCGAGTGCGGGGAGAGTGAGGGGTAGGGTGGGGGTGGGGAGGTGGGGGGGTTGGGTTTTGTGTTTGTGGGAGAGGGAGCGGGGGGGGTTTGGGGTCGAGGGATGGGGAGGGGAGTGCGCCAGGTTTGGGGGTGGGGGTGGGCCAATGGGCTCCCCCCGTTGGTTCAGGGGCTCGTGCCTCATTTTAGCGGCAGCGGGACCTGGGCGTACAAAGTCGTGTAGACCGCGTCGAGCTCGTGCCATGCGGGGTCCTGGCGGCTTTCTCCTGCCTCGGTGTCCATGAACAGGATCCCCTTCCCTTTCGGGTGTGCCCTGGCATACTTCCATTGGCCCTCCTCCCCGTCTTGCAACGTCCCCAGGAGGGCAGACCACCTCCCCGGGGGGTACTTTCGAGGCGGTTTCCCCCTGAGGAGGATGATGCCCAGAAGGTCGCGAGCCGCCACCGTCAGTGTTTCCGCTGTGCACCTCCCTCGCAGTGCGAGCTGCTCGTCTATGGGTGTCTCGAAGTCCGAGGACCTGCGGCGCTCCCATGCTAGCCACATCTGGATCCTGAACAACTGGGCGAAGGGCACCCTCCGCCGCCCGTGTGCGACTGCCAGCCAGTTAAGGGCCGCCCATCCCCACTCGTCCGCCACTCTCCCCTGCCCCGCCTTCCTGTGTAGCGAGATTGGGAACCTGTCCTCTAGCTCCGGGGGTGTCACCACGTCCCATGCGTACTTCGGTCCCCTGGCCTTCTTTGTTATTCCCCGGGTTGGCCCTGGGGGCTCGTCCTCGCCTCCCTCATCGCATGCCGAGTCCGCGTCTCTCTTCCTCCGCACGCCCGCAAGCCGGAAAGCAATGCCCTCCTCTGCATCCATGTCAGGAACTCCCCTCGCAGGGAACAGCTCCGCTCCTGGGTCGCCGGCCTGGCCATCCGGCCCCGAGGTGCCTGGCCTCGCCGCCGACTCTTGCGCCGTTTCGGGTTCAGGAGTCCGGGGTGTGTCGGGGGGTGTCACGTGAAAGGCCTGCCCTCCCTGTCCATCCCCTACTCCCATGCCCCTTGCCGCTGTGACAGTCCTCGGGCCTGTCGATAGGGAGTTGGGCTCGTCTGACTCTGAGCTCAACGAGTCCTTTTCGTCGTCCCCGGCGGCCTCAGCTTCGAGCTTCCCCTCCTGCGGGGCTCTGCCCGCCGCCAATCTCCTTGTTGCTTCTTCGAACCTTGCAAGGTACTCCTCGGAGCTCGGCCCCTCGTCGCTGGTCCCACTGTTCGCTGGCCCGTGCCCACCCTCGGTCTCGCTCGTGCGTTGGGGTGTGCTCTGCGTTGTGGCCTTTGGCGCGGTCACGACGGGGCTGTGGCCTTCGCTGGCCGTTGCCTCTGCTGGCCCCGCCCCCGTGTCTGCGGGGCTTCTCATCGCGTCACTCGGGGAGCGGCCGGGGTGTTCTGGGTAAACCTCGGGGTCTCCTGTCGGTGCCTCCGGCTGCGGGTGGCGCGGGCGCGTAGCTCCCTGCGCCCCCACTCCACCGCCTTCTCTGTTGCCATTGTCGGCCTCCCCGGCTTCCGGTATGTCTTGGCTTGCCGAGCCGAGGGGCGCTGCGTCCCTGGTGTCGCCTAGCGCCTCGGGTTGCTCAAGGGTCGGCTGGTATGCAAAGAGAAAGGTGTCTGTGTCTTCATACCTCGGCGCGGTTGAAAAGCTCGTGTTCATCCCGTCGAGCATTGTCCACCTCTGACCCCTCTCGGCATGCTCGTTGTGCGCGTGCACTATGTAGTGGCCTGCATTGTTCTCTCCTGTGTGCGTCACCACTGCCACGAGTCTCAGTCGTTTGCCTAGGCCTGGCAGGGTTATCGCAACGTCCGCGGCTACTGCTCTCCTGTCTGTGCCTCCAAAGGGGCGTGCCCTCTGCAGTTGGATAAGCACCGTTGTGCCGGCTCGACTGAAGGAGGGCTTGGTCTGGGACTCCCCCCTGGTCCCGCAACTCACGCACCTGTAGTCCTCCCCCGCCGAGGACCACGAGAACGCTTCGTCTAAGCCCTCCTGTAGCGTCCCGGCCCTCACGGGGAGGATGGTTGTGTCAAGGTCCTCGTGGGCAGTGTGGCCAGCCTGGCACTTCCCGCACCTGACATCGACCGTGTACCTGTGCCCTAGGCCCGCGATCCGGTCTGTCTGCCGAGTGTTGCAGGCCCGGTGGGCGGCGTTCTCTTCCTGGACTGTGGTGGCGACTGTTCGCAGGACCTCTCCCAAATCACATTGTCGTCCATCACCAAACGGGCCTGAGATGTTCGCAAATACCGACAGCAGTGCCGCGGCTGACCGCTCCCCTGTCACCCACCTGTGGACTGCCGCGGTAAGCCCGCCTTTCTCATGCGTACCGCACCCCTGGTAGACCATAACCTGCTGTGCCATGTCAGTGACCGCAATCAGGTTCAAGGCCGCTTGCAGGTAGCACGAGTTGGTGGTCGAAAGGTTCTCCTGCCACCCCCAGGCCTGGCTATTGTGTGTGGAGTCTGCCGCTGCTGAGGCCGGGGGGGCGTGGCGTGCGCCTTCCCCGCTGGGGTTGGCCCGTGGCCGGCAACTCTGGTTCGATGTGCGCCCGGCGCCGCCCTCACCACCGTCTGCCCCTGGGGATGGAGCTTCTATCACGCCTTTCTGCTTCGCACGCTTCGCCCTAGTCCCACGGGGGGCTCCCGGGACCCGCGGGGCTACCGCCCTCTTTCTCCTTCTCCTTCTGTCTGCCGCCGCCTGGGAGTCGGCGTCGTCCGATACAGAACTCAGCGAGTCTTCCTCCAACGCCCTGGCGAATCTTCCACTCTGTTTCTTCCAGAGCGCGGCCCTGTCTGCAGCCTCCCTCTTTGCTGCTTCCTCTCGTCTCGCGATGTACTCCCCGGGCTCCATCCTTTTGTCCTCCGCCCTCTCTCCAGGCAGCCAGTCGTTGTCCTCCGCGGTCGTCGCCCTTCGGCTTGGCGCGTCCCCGGGAGGCCGCTCACCTCCTTCCGTCGGTCCCCCTCCTGCTGTGTTGGGTTTGGTAAATGCAGGGGGGAGCACGGCATGGGGGGTGGCGCCCTCGGACGGGTGATGCCCGCTGATCGTGTGCGTCGGCTGGACCTGCCCTTGCTCTCGTGCCGGTCCTACTTCGGGTGCCCCGTTGCTCGGAGCCTCCTTCCTCAACGCCCCTCCTGCTGTGACGGGTTTGTCGAGTGCCGGAGTTTGCTCGGCGGCGGGTGTTTCGGTGGCGGGCAGGCCGGGCGGGTGGGGCCGCTCCCCTCGTGTCGGTGCCCCCCCTGCTGAGTTGGGTATGGTACGTGCAGGGGTGAGCACCTCGTGCAGAGCGGAGCCTTCGGCCGGTTGGGGCCCTCCTGTTGGGTGCGTGGGCTGACCTGGCCCTTGAGCTCGTACCGTTTCGATCCCGGACGCCCTGCTGCACGGAACCTCCTCCCGGAGTGTCCCTCCTGCTGTGTAGGGTTTGTCTAATGCAGGAGTTCGCTCAGCGGCGGGTGTTTCGGTATCGGACGGGCCGGGTGGGAGGGTTCGTTCTCTGGGAGTAGTGGCGGCTGCGGGCGCCGACCCCCGGTCGAGCCCTTCCGGGCGGGCGACTTCTTCGGATGGGCCGGGAGTCCCGGGTTCCACCCCTCTCGGGGGACCTCCGCCTCCGCCTTGCGTGGGGCCGGCGTGGTTGTCGCCCTGGCCTCCCTCGGTCGCCTCGGCTCCCTGGCTCGGTGGCGTTGTCGTGATGGGCCACTCGCCTGCCGGTGCCCCCCCTGCCGTGTTGGGTTTGCTGAATGCAGGGGTAAGTTCGGCGTGGCGGGTGGCACCAGACTGCTCTCGTTCAGGGCCCGGAAACTCTCCCCCCTGGGTCCCCCCTGCTATGATGGGTTTGGTAAGTGCAGGGGTTTGCTCGGTGGCAGGTGTTTCGGCTCCGGTCGGATGGGTAGGGCGAGTGTGGTCGCTGGGGGCACGATGTGTCGCGGACGTCGATTCCCTGCCAGGCCACCCCGTGCCGGCGTCGTCTTCGGCCGGTCCGGGCGCCGTGGGCTCCAAACTGACCGGGGAATCTCTGTTGCAGCCCCGCATGGGGGCGTCAAGCGCGTGGCCCAGGCCCTCCTCGGGCGTAGATTTTGTCCCCCTGGCGCGTCCCCGGGAGCAACCCTTTCTTGCACAGACACAGGAAATTTTACAACTTTGGCCCCGCAAGAAAAGCCAAGCACCAAAGCAACCTCGCCTTCGCAGCAAGAAAGACCCACCGGGGAGTCCAGCCTTCCGGAAAGGGAAACGGTTTGTCAAGCCGCTTCTGCCTTCGAGCCTTCGATATTCAACCTCTCCGCCCCACAAGGGGGCAGAACCAGCCTTCGGGTGAGGAAACGGTTTGTCAAGCCACTTCTGCCTTCGAGCCTTCGATCTTCAACCTTTCCGCCCCACGAGGGAGCAGAGAGGTACTGCTTGCCTTGGCCGCGTTTCGAAAAACACGTTTCCAGGGGACACCGCGAGGAGGTGGCAAGTCAGATTTTGTCCCCCCCCCTCCAGAAAACTTGGGCCACATCAAGACTTCCAAAGGGCAGTCCCTCCAGAAAACTTGGGCCACATCAAGGCTTCGAAAGGTCAGTCCCTCCAGAAAACTTGGGCCACATCAAGGCTTCGAAAGGTCAGTCCCTCCAGAAAAGTTGGGCCACATCAAGACTTCCAAAGGGCAGTCCCTTCAGAAAACTTGGGCCACATCAAGACTTCCAAAGGGCAGTCCCTTCAGAAAACTTGGGCCACATCAAGGCTTCGAAAGGTCAGTCCCTCCAGAAAACTTGGGCCACATCAAGACTTCCAAAGGTCAGTCCCTCCAGAAAACTTGGGCCACATGAAGGCTTCCAAAGGTCAGTCTCTTCAGGAAAGTTGGGCCACATGAAGGCTTCCAAAGGTCAGTCCCTCCAGAAAAGTTGGGCCACATCAAGACTTCCAAAGGGCAGTCCCTTCAGAAAACTTGGGCCACATCAAGGCTTCGAAAGGTCAGTCCCTCCAGAAAACTTGGGCCACATCAAGACTTCCAAAGGTCAGTCCCTCCAGAAAACTTGGGCCACATGAAGGCTTCCAAAGGTCAGTCTCTTCAGGAAAGTTGGGCCACATGAAGGCTTCCAAAGGTCAGTCCCTCCAGAAAACTTGGGCCACATCAAGGCTTCCAAAGGGCAGTCCCTCCAGAAAACTTGGGCCACATGAAGGCTTCCAAAGGTCAGTCCCTCCAGAAAACTTGGGCCACATCAAGGCTTCGAAAGGTCAGTCTCTTCAGAAAAGTTGGGCCACATGAAGGCTTCCAAAGGTCAGAAAACTTGGGCCACATCAAGGCTTCGAAAGGTCAGTCCCTCCAGAAAACTTGGGCCACATGAAGGCTTCCAAAGGGCAGTCCCTCCAGAAAAGTTGGGCCACATCAAGGCTTCGAAAGGTCAGTATCTCCAGAAAAGTTGGGCCACATCAAGGCTTCGAAAGGTCAGTCCCTCCAGAAAAGTTGGGCCACATGAAGGCTTCCAAAGGGCAGTCCCTCCAAAAAACTTGGGCCACATCAAGGCTTCGAAAGGTCAGTCCCTCCAGAAAACTTGGGCCACATCAAGACTTCCAAAGGGCAGTCCCTTCAGAAAACTTGGGCCACATCAAGGCTTCCAAAGGTCAGTCCCTCCAGAAAACTTGGGCCACATCAAGGCTTCCAAAGGTCAGTCCCTCCAGAAAAGTTGGGCCACATGAAGGCTTCCAAAGGTCAGTCCCTCCAGAAAAGTTGGGCCACATGAAGGCTTCCAAAGGGCAGTCCCTCCAAAAAACTTGGGCCACATCAAGGCTTCGAAAGGTCAGTCCCTCCAAAAAACTTGGGCCACATCAAGGCTTCGAAAAGTCAGTCTCTTCAGCAAAGTTGGGCCACATGAAGGCTTCGAAAGGTCAGTCCCTCCAGAAAACTTGGGCCACATCAAGGCTTCGAAAGGTCAGTCCCTCCAGAAAACTTGGGCCACATCAAGACTTCCAAAGGGCAGTCCCTTCAGAAAACTTGGGCCACATCAAGGCTTCGAAAGGTCAGTCCCTCCAGAAAACTTGGGCCACATCAAGACTTCCAAAGGTCAGTCCCTCCAGAAAACTTGGGCCACATCAAGGCTTCCAAAGGTCAGTCCCTCCAGAAAACTTGGGCCACATCAAGACTTCCAAAGGGCAGTCCCTCCAGAAAACTTGGGCCACATCAAGGCTTCCAAAGGTCAGTCCCTCCAGAAAACTTGGGCCACATCAAGACTTCCAAAGGTCAGTCCCTCCAGAAAACTTGGGCCACATGAAGGCTTCCAAAGGTCAGTCCCTCCAGAAAAGTTGGGCCACATCAAGGCTTCCAAAGGGCAGTCCCTCCAGAAAACTTGGGCCACATCAAGGCTTCGAAAGGTCAGTCCCTCCAGAAAAGTTGGGCCACATGAAGGCTTCCAAAGGTCAGTCCCTCCAGAAAAGTTGGGCCACATGAAGGCTTCCAAAGGGCAGTCCCTCCAAAAAAGTTGGGCCACATCAAGGCTTCGAAAGGTCAGTCCCTCCAAAAAACTTGGGCCACATCAAGGCTTTGAAAGGGCAGTCCCTCCAAAAAACTTGGGCCACATCAAGGCTCCGAAAGGTCAGTCCCTCCAGAAAACTTGGGCCACATGAAGGCTTCCAAAGGGCAGTCCCTCCAAAAAACTTGGGCCACATCAAGGCTCCGAAAGGTCAGTCCCTCCAGAAAACTTGGGCCACATGAAGGCTTCCAAAGGGCAGTCCCTCCAAAAAACTTGGGCCACATGAAGGCTTCGAAAGGTCAGTCTCTTCAGGAAAGTTGGGCCACATGAAGGCTTCCAAAGGTCAGTCCCTCCAGAAAACTTGGGCCACATGAAGACTTCGAAAGGTCAGTCCCTGCAGAAAACTTGGGCCATATCAAGGCTTCGAAAGGGCAGTCCCTGCAGAAAACTTGGGCCACATGAAGGCCTTTATAGGACTGTCACTGCAGAAAAGTTGGGCCACGTCAAGACTTCGAAAGGCCAGTCCCTCCTGAAAAGTTGGCCCACATTAAGCCTGCTAAAGGCCAGTCCCTTCAGAAAGGTTCACCCCACACACGACTTGACTTCGGAAGTCAAGTCGTGTCAGAAAAGTTGGGTCACGTCACGGCTTCGAAGCGCCAGTACCTCCAGAAAGGGTGGCCCACACCAAGCCTTCGAAAGGCCAGTCAGTTCAGAAAAGTTGGCACATGTCAAGGCTTCGAAGGCGTGAGGATACGAAAATTTTAGGATAACGGCAGGAGGTTTGAACACAACAAACAGGCTAGGTAGTCATGAGAAAATGAGAGAGAGAGAGACGAGTTAGAGTGCAGGGAACATCTCTCAGGAGAGTTTCCAGTCTCCTCACTTCTCTTCGTGCTGCTCCGGCGGGCGTAAGGCGCTCCGGAGGCGCGGTGCAGGTTGCGGCTCTGCTACAGTGCGTGGCGGAACCGGAATTGGTGCTGCAGCGGGCTCTCTGGCCGGCAGGTGAGCTCGTCTCGCAGGGGATCGCCGCCTTGTAAAGGTGTGGGCCCTCTTCTTTCTCGCGACTGCGCCAATATGATCTCCTAAGATCGTGAAATGACAAAACTGTAACGGCCAATATGATCTCCTAGATCGTGCCGACCAGGGGAAAAATCACTCGGCCGAATCACTATGCTGTAGGGAAAGTGAACAGCAAGAACCAAGCCGACCAAGAGCAGAACATAAGTTTACTGTCCTCTGCATACAGGGGAAAGTGCGCCAACAGTTGACAGCGAAGTCTTAAACGGAGTCACGCTGCCGCTTAAAGGGTCCCCATCCTTCCTCAGATGGATACACCGTGTCTCGAATGTAGTTGTAAAAACTCGGAACATTCTTCACATCCTCTGGTGACAGGTTGTGGTCCTTTCCACCTTGAATATCAGCTCTACGCTCCAGTTGCCGCTGGAAAAATGCCGCTTTCTGTTCCTCAAGCACCTCATCCAGCAACGCTTTGCGCTGTTCCTGCTCATGCCACCGTCGAGCAGTGATCTGCTGTGTGACATCATAAAAGTTGGTGGCAATCATGAAACTTTCAAAAACTGCGCCGAGTCCAATGCCAAGAGCAGCAGCTTGCGTAAACTGTTTTGTATTATGTAGGCTTCACAAATTGCGCAACCCATCAGGGCTGCACTAGCTGTCAGGTCTGTGGGGAGCGGAGCGGCGCAGGACCGCTTCTGCCGGGAAAGAAACTGGAAAAGATAGGGTCGTGGAGAACGGTGGCGGGGTACGAGATGAGGCAGATCTTCCGTGGTGCGGAGACGATGGATTTTTCCCCGACGTACAGAGATGAGAGGGCGGAGCGAGCGACGAGATGGACGGTTTTCGACGAAGCAACGGAGCCAAGGAGAAGAGGAAGGGCAGGAAAAGCCGTGGGAGGGGATCCGTGATATGTGCCAGAAGGGGTCCCCCGGCACGAAAAGTGGGTGAGCACCAGAAGGTGAAGTGGACGTATGCAAGCCAAGGCAAGTTGGTGAAGAAGACTGCCTAGCAGTGAAGTACTGCGCACAGCACCGCATGACGCAATGCACAACGTGTAAGACGATTGCAGAGTGCTGCCGCAATGGACACCACTGGTGTCTTGACCACGGTATGCCGACGTGTGCGCACTGCAGTCGATGAAGGGGCACCACCGGGCGGCGGCCATGGCAAGAGAAGAAGAAGAAATGCGTAGTTTTGGTTTATTCTTTTGCTTTTCGTTGTCGACAACATTATCCACCTGATCCTGACCCGGGTTTCGGGGACTTTGGGGGGGTTTCGGGGAGTTTCGGGGAGTTTCGGGGAGTTTCGGGGAGTTTCGGGTAGTTTCGGGTAGTTTCGGGGAGTTTCCCTGTTTGGGACTGGGGGTCCCCATGCGGCTACCTCGCTGGCACTTGCGACCTGTGCTGCCGGTGCTTGCCTGGCACGTGCGCAAGTAATCTCCTGCACGCCTGGCCAAATGTGCTTGTCTTTGCCAGGGTGTGGCACGCTCACGACAGACTGGTGCCGATACCCCGCGCTTCGTTACTTCACTACCCCCGGTTCTCCTCTGCCTTCTTCTTCTTCTCCGTGGTTCGGAAGGTTTCGTGTTCATCCCCGCCCGCGTGTGGACGGTGGCGGTGGCTGACTTCGTTGCTGCTGCGGATGCGCCGCCGTCAACCAGGATTGGAACCGTGTTCGTCGCAGCCGTAGTGTACAGACCCCACCACCTGGTTATGTCGGGGCTCGTGCCCTCGGCCCGTTTCTTTGCGAATACGTCTCTTCCCTCAGGAGCCGTGGCTCCTTTTGTTTATGCGCGCAGGGCGTCTGCAGTTCGGGCTTTGATTGTTTTCTCGATCGGACACCCGACAATACACCATTGGCTGTGCCGAGCCTGTCGTTGCCTGTTCTTGCCCGCCAGTGTGCAGGCGTACACAGTCCCCTCGTTCCAGCGTAAAGAAAACGAGGAAGGAATGGTATCACCGGAAAAGGATACGCCCCACACGAGGTGGGTGTGGCTTTAGCGTATAAGCGGGGAGGCAGGCAGGGGAAGGCTTGGGGAGGGAGAGTGGTGCCCATGGCCCAGGAGTCTCGACAGGAGCTGAGTGCGAGCTCGTGATCACAGGTCGTAAACTACTCTCTAATTTACTGCAGGAGGAGGTTTTTGTGATGTGTTGCGGGTCGGGTTTGCGAACTGTAGTGCACCGGGCGGTGCAAAGTGGCGGCATCTCGCTTCCGCTGCACCTCCACGTCTAATCCCTTGTTCAAACATTTGTCATTGCGCGTCATCCAGTTTACGGTCCATTCTGCGGAGTCCGCATCGCCTCGTCAACGACCACTTTGACTTTCACGAACGGCATTTTCCTTTTTTTGCCATGGTGGTTTGATTCGGGCGCTTTCTGTGTGGGTCTTGGGGTTTTGTTGATTCGGGGGGTTGCGATGTGTTGTATTTGCGACACCCCGCAACCCCGCAAACACACTTATCAGAGCACCGGACGGTGCAAAGTGGCGGCGCCTCGCTTCCCCGCCGCACCTCCAAGCCTAAATGTTTCTTCAACCATTCGTGTGGTACACTTTGCGGTGTCTGCATCACCTCGTCAACGACCACCTCGACCGCCACAAACGGCACTTTCTTTTTTTGCGATGGTGATTTGGTTCGGCTCCTACAGTCCGGGTATTGTGGATTTGTTGATGCGGGAGTTTTGTGGTACGTTGCGGGTTGGGTTTGTGGAGCGTAGCACAGCACCAGCCGGTGCGAAGTGGCGGTGCCTGCTTCTCCGCTGAACCTCCAAGTCTGAACCGTCGTCGTCATGCGTCATGCCGGTAGTGCTGAGATGAAAACCTCCTTCTACTCACCACCCACCCACCCACCCACACACCCACACACATGCCTACCCACCCACCTACCCACCCACCACCCACCCACCCACCCAAGCAAATCCACTTTCTTCTCCCAAAAACGGGGTGAGTTTCGGGGAGTTTCGAGCAAGTTTCGGGGAGTTTCGGGGAACTGCCTCTGAGCCGGGATCAGGTGGATTATGTACTTTCAGCGTCTTTTCATGCCTTTTAGTGACGGTATTTTTGGGTTTCTTTCTTCATCATGGATTTTCTGGACTTTAAGGTGCCATAGAGTTGTCGTACTCTCTCTATGCCGCCCACGTCATGTTCGTTTAGCATTGAGTTCTTTTAAGTACATGAACCACATGGATTAGCATGCACTGCCTTGAAAGTCAGGTTATCGGATGACGTCGTCACCTGCCATTGCGTCGTCAAGGTCGAGCATTTGTGGAGCTAGCGGGATTTGGCTTTCTTGCGATTCCAGAGACTGAGTCGGCGAGTACGAGGGCGGGCACGTGTGTCCGTTTTTCACTTTCGAGGGCATTGGTGTGCCCGTGGTCCCCGGTCGTTTCTGAGAGCTGCTTGCCCTCGGTACCTTCTTCTTCCTTCGTTGCACCCCTGAGTCGGGGGTGGTCGCCTTCGTCTTCTTCCGCTTGCGGCCGGCGATCGGGCCTTCCTTCGGGGTGCCGAGCACCCTCTTCTTCAGCGCTGGTCGTTCGCTGGTTCCTGGCGTTGGTGGCGGCCTCTTGGTCGCCCGTCCGGTCGTCGCCGTCTCCTTTTTCGTTGCCGCGAGCGGCGCTCGCG
Source organism: Diplonema papillatum (assembly GCA_030068145.1). Taxonomy (NCBI): domain Eukaryota; phylum Euglenozoa; class Diplonemea; order Diplonemida; family Diplonemidae; genus Diplonema; species Diplonema papillatum. Next base: position 15,347 of record JAPJBO010000691.1, read on the forward strand.
CCGCTCGCTTTCCTACTGGCGTTTCCCGTTGTACGCCCACCTGGGTGGGTGAGGAGGGCCTCTTCTTCTTGTTGCGTCCGGGGGTTGACTGGACGTTCGGCTTGTTGGACTGGTGGTGGCCGCGGCTGCAACATGCCGCCGGTCGCCTCTGCGTCAGCGTAGGGAGCCTTTTGCACTCTTGGCAGGTTCCTCTGCCATGCGTGCGGCAGGCATGATGCCCGCTGCGGCAACACGCCGCCGCCGTCTTGCACTCGCCGCACTTCGTCGTGCTGTGCTCTGAGCACACCGCGATCGGCTGCCCATCGTTCGCGTGGTGATGGTGCCGGCAGCACATCTCTACCGTGGGAGCGTCCCTTCGGACGAGTGCTCTGCACGCCTCACACTTCCCTTTGTGATGGGCCGCGCACGTGACGAGTGCCTTCTCTATGCCGACACCCGGCATATGCACGGGGTCTGGGTGCAGTTGTGGTGGGGCAGGCCGGGCCCACCTCGCCGCTCTCCCGATCGTCCAGTCAGGCACTGCGTCCCTACATCGCTTCCTTTCACTTGTTCCTCAAGTATCGTCCCCGTGTGTGCCTCGCGATTAGCATTGAGTTCTTTTAAGTACATGAACCACATGGACTAGCATGCACTGTGTCGCCGCTTAAGGTTACTTTATGACGTCGTCACCTGTCATTGCGTCGTCAAGGTCGAGCATGAACCACATGGATTAGCATGCACGTTTAGCAGCGGTTGCCGAATCATGCCGCAAGCACCGTCCTTTCGCGTTTTTTGGCTTCTTCTGATACAAAATACGTGGCTACACCCTCTTAGCTCGCCGGGTGAAGCACTCCAACCGAGGTTGGGTAATTGTTCTGCCTATTTTGGAGCCTTCCCGCATTCGTCGTCTTTCTGGTGACGCTACAGTTGCGTTGAGCTGCTTTGAAGCCGATCACATTGGCATGCATCTACATGCGCTATGACTCCGCTTTCCCGAGAAACAACGAGGAAGAGGCGGAGCCGGAGAGGCATCAGTGCCGAGACAAGCGAAACGAGAGAACGTGGTGCTCGTGCTGCCGGGAGCAGCAGAAGGCAAGCGTGAACCCGCAACATCAGCAACAACATCAGGAACGAAGGTCCAAAAGAAGGCACCGACGCGAGCGAAGAAGCGGCAGGCGGCCTCCACGTGCGCATCGAAGCTGATGCCCAAACGGCGAAGAGGAGGGCCCTTCGAAGCACAGCCGAAGAAGCCGAGTGGGGAGACGACCCCACAGAACGGGCGCCGGCCTTCAGGCCGGTCGGCCCGTGCATCATTTTATGCTATTCTGGTGGTTCTGCAAGGCTTGGTGAACGAAGTAGGACAAGCGTTAAGTAACAGGCGATCATCAGCCGTTCTCAATCGTCGTCGAAGCGGTTGACTACGACGCGTTTTTTACTTCATGATTTTGAAGCAGGCTTCACCGCTTTCAGGGCAGGCTTTCAGAGCTCCTGGAAATGTCTTCCCTTCTGGCATCTTTCTCACCCATGGCTGCAAAGTGCTTCTCGCTGGATGACTTTGCACAGGCGGCACATGACCCGAGGGAGGTGTGGCAAGCTCTCTCTGTGCAGTGAGCTTGGTCAGACAAACTGTGTGGCGCACACACCCGCCATCGGCTGTATCACCTGGGCCACAGTTTGAGTCCTGTTCCGAGACCCGCTCACGGTGAAGTGGCGCCTACTGGGTCGCTTCCTCTCCAGCTTCGGCCCCAAAGCCTGTTCCAGGCACGACACCCACACGTTTGACACGGCGGATGACACGCCAGATGCGTGTTCCTGAAGACACGCGTGAGACGGAGTGCGGCAGGATGCAAAGAGGTTGTGTCTCGCCAGATTCGGTCCCATGTGGCGGCAAACCCACAGACCACAACGAAGGCTCTGGTCTCCCTTATTCGCACCCAGTGCAATGAGAGTCATGGGGTCGTGCTGGGCAGGCTCTTCGACGAGTTAGGTCCTGACGCAGGAACGGCTCTCTCAAAGCTCCGCTCATACACAGCCCATGTGCTAGAGCATGACGAAGGCAGGATGGAACACATGGGGCATCTTGTTCACCGCAACACAGAACAGAGTATCCCTATGGTGTAGAGCTTTTGACCCAAATTTTCGACCCAAATTCCAGCCCAAATGTACTCAATTTTACTCAGGACTTCTTTTCTCCTATATACCTAAAGAGTTTCTCTTATATCCCTAATGTCATTCCCTTATATCCCTAATTAGGGATATAAGGGAAAACTTTTTCAACCCTAGGGATATGAGGTAATTAAACCAACTTTAATTTATAAATCTGGTGTGATACAAACCAAGCTCTGTCGGGTTCCTGCCGGGTTTTTGCCGTGTTCTTGCCGGGTTCCTGCCGGGTTCTTACCGGGGTCCATTTATTATTTTTGGCGGCTTCCATCGAGTCGCTGCTAGCTCTTTCAGGCATTTGTCGACGCTTCACGCAGTACCTGCAGCGATATGGCAACAGAATAGTCAAACTCCCTGGATATGCACGGGTGTCAATCACCGAGAAAAGGAGAGCCGTGAGGGTTAAGTAGTGTATAGAAGCCTCCATAGATGCCCCCGGGTGGGTATATTGGGTAGTATACCAGGTACCCATCCCTTAAATCCCTCATGGGGGCATTTTGTTGGGCCGGCGTGCTATTCTGGAGGTACCTGCAGAACCTCAACTGAAATGTGAACGCATCCAGCAGCTACAGGCATGACAGAGTTGGCTTCCGTTCGGACGTCGTGAGCTGTCAGGCTCGGACGACAGTGACCTGGAGAACTTTGATATGGTTGCATGGCATGGCAGGGTTAATCAGTGCCAGTCATCCTGGATGATAATCGCGTACGCTTTCCATCGTTGTTCAGAGTGTCGAAGAACACCACATCATTTTCCATCAGAGCATCGAGTATGGCCCCACCCTGTCTCATCCACCAGGCTTGGAGGTACTCCTGGAACGCTCGCTACCTGGTGCGACTTGCACCCGCCGGTATCCTGTATATCCGAGATGTTCTGAAGGAAAGAGAAATCAAAAACGGTTTTCGGGAGATTTCATGTCGGAGCTTGCAAAATCTGTAGCATAGTGGATCTGGCTCACGCACCTGATGCTCCGGAATGCGGGTGCATCTCACTTTTGGCGCCTTCGTCGTGTTAGTGCCCACAGCTTGTGTCGGGTCGTGTCGCATCAGAATTGCCAGAGGCATCACTAATGTCTGCGGCAACGCTGTCGTCAACAACAGTTCAACGCAAAACCTCGCTTGAAGTTTACTGTCATGGTCTGCCAATTATTCAGAAGCCTAGTAGAAACACCTCTATATGTTGCTTCTCAGTGCTGCTTCAGCTCATCCAATCAGCCTTTTGTCTGATTATTCAGTGGTCGCCACTAACTTTGACTTCGCCAAGTTGGACATGATGTCAAGCCATAGCGAAAGGGCCTGCTCCGCCAGAAGCGGTTTTGCCCAAGTTGCAGTGTCGCAATCAACCGCTGCAAGCAAGGCGGTCCGTCGTTCTTTTCGCTCTTTCGCCTTCGCTGCCCAGGGACTGCAACTTGAGCGTCAAGTCGTATTTCCGTGCTAGCAAAGCCACGGTTCAGAGGTGAACTCGTTTACAGAGTCTCCTCAAGAACCGGTAGATGCTAGTCGTAAGCAGAGCTTGGCCCGCAAGCATCACCACTCCCTGACTGAACCTTGTTCGGGTACTTCGCCGAATTCGAAATTACACGTGGCTGGGACTGCCCGCCGGACAGCTTCTAGAAAAGGATCGGTGCATCGAGTGGCGGTGAACGCGCTCATAACACGAGCGCTCTTCCTTGCCACATCGACATCATCGGTCATCTCGTCAGCTTCTCAAACGGCGAGCGCACTACCTGAAACATCGTCGCAGTCTCGGGTGTCTCGTCCTCTCGCGCCCACTGCAACCGGAGTGGACCGAATGGGGCCCTCTTCGCAGCTTTCGCGGTCCCCTTAGAGCTGCTGGCCCGCAGATCAACGTGACACGGAATGCGTTTCGTCGAAACGTCGGCTGAGGCTGACAATAGACTCAGTTGTGGCCGCGCCTCGCCCGTTCACAGAAACTTCTGTGTTGCTGACGTCGCCGACGTGTCCACATTCAACCATTTCTCGACCAATACTGGGTTTGGGTATAGTGACACAAATAATAAATCGTTAATTATTTTCTTTCTAATTTTCCAATATTTATAAAAAAAGTACGTGCGCTCGGCTAAGGCCGGTGCGTGGCGAGACTGGAGGCAGCAGTTAAAGTTCGGGGAACAGTAAAGTTCGGGCGAAGCTAAGTTCGGGCAATGCTAAGTTCTGGTGAAGCTAAGTTCGAGTGATGCTAAGTTCGGGCGGGTAAAGTTTGGCGCTCCGCCCCGCCGCCCCCCTGGGGCAGCCTTTTCCCGTCCGTCTCCCCCCCCTCGGCCCTCCGACAAGGGGGACGGGGTGACCCAAATACCGCGAGATACTGAAAAACTCCGCAAAAAACGCAAACTTCGGGCACATTAGACCCCGAAACGCAACAAACCTCGAAAACAATCCCCGACCGGAAAAATGTCACGGGCGACGGTAAGTTCGGGCGAAGCTAAGTTCGATTGGTGATGCTGAGGTCGGCGTGTGGTAGTAAGTTTGGCCTGTGATGGCAGGTTCCGCGCCAGTACCGGGGGGGAGACCCCCTCTGACTGACCACAATTCTCCACCCGGGGTGACCCAAATACCACGAGATACTGAGAAACTCTGTAAAAACGCAAATTTGGGCACATCCCGAGCTCTGCACTAACCAAACATAATACACTTACACTTGCACGAAGAAAAGCCGGGTTGGCTCGAATAGAGGCTATTCACATTGCATGTTCATAGGACCTCCAGTCTCGAATTAAAAACTCCGTCTACAGGTGTTTTCCGGTAGTACAAGGAAGGTAATCATACCCGCTGTTGTTTGGTCTGCTTCGAGAACTTGAGAGCAAGGCTGTATTGGGCCACTTTTAGAGCACGGAACATCTTCTTGACTTTAGTATTTCCTGTTGCTTACAACACCTATAAACTTAGATGACACGTTCATGAGCTTGAGAATTGAGCGATTATGGAGCCTACTACTAGGCATAGGTGGCGGGCGAGTCCTCGAGCCTCGAAACTCGCCTTTTGACTCGTCCCCTCCGTGGACCATGGTGACACACGTCGAAGAGCGCACTCCGCCTCGATTCCGACCTGTTTGGCTGCTGTCACCGTGCTCATGAGCCCGAGGGGCTGCCGATCCTGTTACGGCGCATGAACACAAGTGCAGGAGAAGGGGTACGGGTGAGAAAATATTGATGTTTTGGCAGAATACTGCCCTCACACAATGCTCATGTCGGGAGCTTCCAGGTCGTCATCGTCGGTGTCGTTGTCGTCGTCGTCAGTGACAAATGCGTCATCACCATGCATCCGCACCGCAGAAACAGTCGGTTGACGAATGTCGTTCCCCCAACACGTGTTTCCCCACCATAATGGGGTTTTTTTTTTGGCGACGGGGTATTTGCCGAGATTTTTGTGGCGCTTCTGAGTGGGTCGGAGAAGGCACAAAAAATTGACCCTGTATGGTACTGAGGGCGAGTGAAGGGCGAGTGAAGACGAGTCTGGGGCGAGTCGTGACTCGCCTGCCACCTATGACTAGGGGACCTTTTGGTGAAAAGTCCTTTTTCAGCCATCTGGCCTGAGATTTTTGCCTGGTTTGCCGGCTTGAGTGTTTTCAAGTTGTAAAAATATGTAGGAAGGGGTCGGAGAAGGCACAAAAATTTGACCCTGTATGGTACTGCGGGCGAGTGAAGGGCGAGTGAGGGCGAGTGACAGGGCGAGTGAAGACGAGTCTCAGCCCCGCCGCAGAAACAGCAAACGAGTCGGGGCCTCCAGGGAAAGCTGCTGTGTTGGCGTGCGCAACGTCGGGATCAAGGCAGCAGCGAAACAGCCGGGTTCAAACGTGCTGATCAAAAGCCACGTCCCGGCTACCCACACACAGGCATGACCACACCAGCACTGCAGTGCAAGCAACCCACGGGGTCGACTTAACTTGCTTTGCTCATCTGCACAGGCTTCTGAAGAAGGTTTTCCAGCTCGTTTGTACTCCACCTCACCAGAGCGTCTTCCTGGTCCTATGGCGGAGGCTTTCACAAACTTTCTTCGCCCACCGGCCTTTCGGAATCGTTGTGTTGAGCCCTGAAGTCCTCGTATCTGCTCTTGCCTTCTGCACGGTTCGACCGTGACCTGGTGCATCCTCCCCCTCTTTCACCTCTTGTAATTGCGTTTTCTCCAGCAAAAATTGGGACTCGGCATCGTTGAACATCAGAGAAGTCAATCTTGCGTGGCATTCTGAGCAATGCTGGTGGGTTGACATTTCTTTTGCTTGCTGTTGCACACACTGTGCTATTTTCACGCTTCCACAGCGCTACCGTCATGCTACCGTCACTTGCACCATCAATACCGGCGTCTAAACAGCGTTTTTGGCCCGCAGGTCACAACCTGGAGCACCCCAATCATTTTTCCGGTCGGTTCGGTCACGAAGAAGCCCCGAGGGTGTGAAGATCGTTCATGTTCGGCACCAAAACTCTCTCAAACTCTCGTGCGAACTCCGTATTTCAAGCCGGTGGCGCCGGAAAATATTATGCGACCCCTCCACTCTGCGACGCTCGCCTCGTGCAAAGTGCATTTTTACCACGTTCCATCGCTCGTGGGTGCACTCTGACACGCCAACAGCCCAATAGTGACTTTTACATGGGCAAATTCAGTCACACAGACATGGATTGACAAACTTTCAGAAGTTGTTGGATTGCCCATTTTTTTTCAGATCTTGAAGAAAAAAAAAGATCTTGAAATTTTGGCATAGTGTGGTACTCATTTGCTTGCAAATGACTCCCCACTAACGCAACAAGACGACGAAATTTTGTGAAAAAACGTCAAGGGTGCCGAGTCAAAGAAGAACCGGGGGAGGGGGGGGTCTGGTGTATCCGGCCATCCGGCCAAAGTGGCTGATCCTTAACAAGAGCGCTGCCTCCCCCCCCCTAGGGCAGTGCTGGCTGCAAACGTGCAAACGTTTGCGCAAACGTTTGCGTTTGCGTTTGCAGATCTGGCAGATGCCGTTTGCAAACGTTTGCAAACGGCAACGGTGCAGTGCAAGGCTAGCAATGGATAGACACATGCGAGCGATATAGACGTGGGCAAGTGACATTTATGCTGTCGTAAGTGGCAGCAGTGACAGTGGGATGTCGACAAACCGCAAAGGAAAAGGCTTTGTTTCTGTGGGACCCCTAGTCGGACTTCTGCTGTGGAGGATTTATTACCGGCGTCCCCTCCACGAAGCCGCCGCCGCTCTCAGCCCGCAGTGGAATACGGAGATCTACACCAACGCGACAGAGGGATTGCGAAGGTCCTCGCTTCTTTCCGGACGACACGACCAGCTCTGTGCATTGGCTGAGCACTCTGACTGCCTCACCGTACCAGAGGGACTAGCTTTGAAAGCAGCAAACAAGTGGCTCGGGGAGATCTGGTGGCACGCATTTGGAACCAAGTGACTGCCATTGCAGGCGGAAGCCAAAAAAAAGATGGCCAGCCCAGGGTGGTCGGTGTATGACGCAGTGAAGGACAACAAGCGAAGCAGCATGGGGATAAAAACAGCAGGTTCCCTCGTGCGGCTGAACTACAACAACAGGAACACCGCCAAGACTCTCCCGCCGTATAAACCCTGTAAAACGGTAATGACGTTTGCAAACGTTTGCAACGTTTGCACTGCAAACGTTTGCCGTTTGCAGAATCGGTGCAAACGCGTTTGCAGCCGTTTGCAGCCAGCACTGCCCTAGGGGGTCCAATGGCAAGCCAAAAAAACGTGTTTTGCATTTTTTCGAGCTCTGGCGGCAAAGTCGGTTGGCTGCATGAGGTACCACCCCCATACCGGCGCCTTCACACCAAAGAAATACCGAAAACTGCATCAAATAGCCACCTACCGCCCGCATTTGGTCGCAAAGGACCAGCCGGAATGCTGCAACTTTTGTGAGAAACCCAGCTCACATGACCGCAGAGAGCTCTTGAACTGACGCAAACTGTGCAGACCTCGGCCTGTGACTGTACCATTGTGTCAGCAGCAGGGTCAGTCGGTCAACAACAGGGCATTTTTGACTACTAAACCTCATGGATTGATGTGTACAAGGTGTGTACACGGTCTGTACACGGTCTGTACACGGCGTGTACACGGTACGCAACTTCGTTTTTTCCAGACTTTCGGGGAGGTTAAGAAGGAAATACGACCTCGGGGGAGCGCCCAAACACCCCCCTGTGTCATCTTGCCGGACGAGCCGTAGCGGAGTGAACTTAAAACGTGAACAAAAAGCTGAAAGCGACCCCCTGACGAGCGAAACGCGACTCAATGTTGCCGACGAGACAGTCGGCCCGCGAACGAGCTGAAATTCTGAGCAGACTGGGATTGGTGGACTCTGCGGGCCTGCTCGGAAGGTTGGAAGCCCAGGCAGACTCGTTTGTACGGCTCCTTGGCCACATTTTATGGTTCCGACAGTCAGAGCACCGCCTTACAGGATACTGTGCGCAGGCGAAACAGAGAGGCAAACAGCGTGAAGAAGAACTCGAGGAGTTTCGAACGCCGAGAAGCGTTTAGTCGGGTCGAGAGTGGTCCCCAACTATAGTACTGCTGGCAGTGACGTTCAGAGGTGCCGGCCTGGGAGCAGACGGCGGAGAAAGTGGGTTTGTTTGACTTTAAGCTGCTTCCAGACATCGACTGTGAGCCTGCTCTCTCGTCTGCGGTTGAGAAATCAGTTGGCACCGTCATGACGTGCGGTGCATGTAGTTTCAACATGCAGACCCATGGAATCCGCACCTGTTTGGCCCAAATGCTCCAAATCTCCCTGAATAGCCGCCTTCTGCCCTCAACACCCTTCATCCTCGTCGTCTCTCTCTCGCTCTTCATTGCATACGGAATGCAGCAATTAAGAACTTTGGAAGCTCGGTCAGCTGCTTGGAAGGATACTTCAGAATACCAATGAATCCGGGCTAGCAAGCCCCAAAGGCAACTTGAGCTACCAATGACTGCCGCTTGAGGTGTTTTGGCAACTTGGCAACGCTGGAAACAGGCTCGAACCGACGTTCCATCTTCAAAAGTTGACCTCCACAGCAAAACCTGGGTTCGCCGTCGAACAGTGCCGCAACTGGGATGTGAGCTCGAAGTCGAAAACACGAGTTTTACGAAGGCAAGACAGGAGATGAAGTGGGAATCACGTAAGTCACTTCTCAGATGGGTCTACAAATATGGATTTTGCAGGAGGTGTGCGTCAGTTCTGCCGCAAACGACCGCTGAAGAGTCGAAGGAACGTTTTGGTGATTTATTTGGGGCTGCGGGAAACACGCCAAAACGGCCTGAAATCCATGTATACGCATTTACTGAGGGGGAATACCGCACATCCCCCGATGTTTGATACCCCCCAGCATATTTCCAGCACCGTTCCGGGCCTCGAAGGGCGCTGTTTTGGCCTTTTCTTGCCTCCCGTATGAACACCACGTTTTTTCCTTTGGCCATTGGACACCCTACCCCCCCCCCCCCCCCCCCCCCTACACGACGCACTTGTTAGCTGTTTTTCTTGGGACATAACTAGTTGTATTTCTAACAAGTGATGTAACAAGTGGTCACTTGTTATATAACAAGTGATCACTTGTTATATAATAAGTGATTGCTTGTTATATCAGTCATTCTCCTGGCGACCGTTCAAAAATGACCATCCTATTGCAGCGCATACAGTCACCAAAGGTGTCACTAAATCGACCAATCTATGATGCTATGATCGCAGGTGTCCCTGGTCTCTCTGTTCCCGGGGTTTTAGAAAAAAATGACGACCCCCCTTGGACAAGTTCGGCCCGATATAATTATACTTAGATTATACCGGGGGGGCGTGTGATACGTGCCTGTTGCTCCCGAGAAGACACGGAATGGAAAGATCGGTCACGAAATCGTCAAAATACCACCTCGGATCACACAAAAGGTTGACCCCCATGGCCCTCCTGTTGCACCCCACTTCACCAGGCAAATTACCATCACCCTATGAACGCACTTCAGAACTGGGATGGCGGGTACTGAGCCCACAGGGTGCTAGGCCCTCGTGGTGCCCCTTGTGGTATAGTACGGTGACACAGGGGAAAGCTGTTGCAGCCCATACACCCACTACTCCGGAGCATGCCTGGGAACTCTGTTCCCGGGGTGCTACAGAAAAACTGGCGACCCCCTTGATGGGAAAACACGAGAATGCGTTTTCGCAAAACCTAATTTTGGGCTTAAGCCCGTCAATATCGAGCTTCGGAGCCCACCGAGGTTCGGAATGAAAAGATCGGATTCAAAACAGTTCAAAAACGCCCTCGGACCAAAGAAAATGACGAGGGGTTGACCTCCAGATGGTTTCTTCCATATTTGAACGGTTGCCAGGAGAATGACTGATATAACAAGTGATTGCTTGTTATATAACAAGTGATTGCTTGTTATAACAAGTGTTTGGTTGCAGTTTCATGAGGAACCTGGGGTTTGTACCTACCTACGAGAGAAAGTCACGTGATCTGCAAGACACTAGGCTTTCGGCAAACAAACGGTTGCTGTATGCACGCTTGGCATTTGCACACCCGAACCGCTCATTCGGGGTTCTTCTGTCGAAGTTTCTTGTCGTGTGAAAAACCCCAGCCAAACGAGCGTGATTTCGTGTTTTTTGACATTTTCGCCCAAGGCGGTGACCGTACTCCAGGTATTACACATCACCTCCACTGTGGCATGACACCGAATTTACGGCCAAAAAGCTGCGGAACTGCGTATTTGATGCACCAAAGCCAAAAAAGGAGGGTTTTCGGCCTGTTAACGAACGTTAACAAAATCAGGGGGCTTTGCCTATTTCGGGGAGCGAGATTGACTGTTACCGTTACGCCTTCCTGAAGCCCGAGACTGCCAGAAAATTACCCCTACTGGCAGCACACAACATCTGGCGGGCAGAAAAGCACTCAGGGGACCATAATAACCCGTACACGCAGGGTGGTGCACCCAAGAAAGCTGCCATGTTCTAGCAAGAATATTTCCCTTGTCGACTTGTTGGAGCACACAGAGAACGACATCCAGGGTGGTTACGACCCCAGAACACACCCTCGGATCACAAGACTGGGACACTGGACTCAGAATAGTGTTGAAAACCATCCTATGCCTTCTCAATCAAGCTGGTCCCGGGTGCGTAACGGTAGTGTAACGGTAGCATGCACAGGTTTTCGGTACCAGGGGTAACCAAAATCCGCAAGATTACATAACCTAAAATTGACTGCGTGCAGTCAGAGTACTGCAAGAGTCCGGATGTCAGCCAGCAAAGCGGCACAGAGAAAAGCCGAAGAATGGTGGCCATCGTGAGCAGCTGCAGCAGGCCAGCACCACCGCACAAATTCGAGGGATGGGCTGAAAAACTGCGTAGCCGAGAGCGGGCGGAACTGAGCAACGCAGTGCGGGAGTTCCATCCAGAAACCCTGTTTGCGACTGGGAGCAGTCCATCGTGAAAGCGGAGGGGTCTTCTTCTTGGGGAGAGCCGGAAGAGCAATTCGCCGAGGCAATTCGAGCCGTTTTCACTGGACACCGTGCCCGGCCTCTCTGACGATCGCCGTGCTCGGTTCAAGCAGATCCAAGGGGTAAAGACGAGCTTCCCCTTCGGTGTCCAGAAGTACAACGCTGGGTCTCCGCCGCCCACTAAATTTACCCTCTTCTGCCCTTTCTTGCCGGAGGTGCCGTCTTCGAAGGCGTCCCACCAGCACGTCCGATCCTTTCCTCCCCATACGTGGAAAATACGTCCATCCCCCAGACCTCAACATTGAAGGCGTGCCTGTTCGTCCCCAACTGCGACTCGAGCACGAGCATCGTCTCTGTACCCGCACGACCTCTGGTGGAACGGTTCCTGCTCTCCTTACCGCAGCGGATCCTGTAGCTACCTGTGTCAAAACGTGTCAACCTGTACCTCCCAGTCTGTCCTTCCTTCGCAGCCTCTATCTTCGTCTTCGGGGCATAACCGAACACGGGACCGCTCTGCGCAAGGTAGGGCCATAATAGCGTAGCCCCCTCCCCGCCATGGCCGGCTGCAGGGAAAGTGGTCGTCACAAAGGAAATACCCCGAAACTCCCCGAGATTGTGTCTGGACCAGGTAGAGCCTTGTGTCTTGCAGATCACTGATTTTTTCTCGTAGGTAGGTGCAAACCCCAGGTTCCTTATGAAATTGCAACCAAACACTTGTTATATCAAGCAATCACTTGTTATATAACAAGCAATCACTTGTTGTATAACAAGTGATTCTCCTGGCGACCGTTCAAAAATGACCATCCTATTGCAGCGCATACAGTCACCAAAGGTGTCACTAAATCGACCAATCTATGATGCTATGATCGCAGGTGTCCCTGGTCTCTCTGTTCCCGGGGTTTTAGAAAAAAATGACGACCCCCCTTGGACAAGTTCGGCCCGATATAATTATACTTAGATTATACCGGGGGCGCGTGTGATACGTGCCTGTTGCTCCCGAGAAGACACGGAATGGAAAGATCGGTCACGAAATCGTCAAAATACCACCTCGGATCACACAAAAGGTTGACCCCCATGGCCCTCCTGTTGCACCCCACTTCACCAGGCAAATTACCATCACCCTATGAACGCACTTCAGAACTGGGATGGCGGGTACTGAGCCCACAGGGTGCTAGGCCCTCGTGGTGCCCCTTGTGGTATAGTACGGTGCCACAGGGGAAAGCTGTTGCAGCCCATACACCCACCATCCCCGCCTCTAATTTGGTCAATCAAAGATGGTTTTAATCCGGAGCATGCCTGGGAACTCTGTTCCCGGGGTGCTACAGAAAAACTCGCGACCCCCTCGATGGCAAAAGACGAGAATGCGTTTTTCGCAAAACCTAATTTTGGGCTTAAGCCTGTCAATATCGAGCTTCGGAGCCCACCGAGGGTCGGAATGAAAAGATCGGATTCAAAACAGTTCAAAAACGCCCTCGGACCAAATAAAATGACGAGGGGTTGACCTCCAGATGGTTTCTTCCATATTTGAACGGTCGCCAGGAGAATGACTGATATCACAAGCAATCACTTGTTATATAACAAGCAATCACTTGTTATATAACAAGTGATCACTTGTTATCACGGTTGGCAGATAATCACGATTATTACCTATTATTAGATTCCCGACATCCGCCCCAAATTATTAGATTTTATTAGAAATTATTAGATATTATTACCTGGTTCCCGAAATAATTAGATATTATTACCTGATTATTAGAAATTATTACCCATTATTGGTGTTACCCACTAGGAGCCTACACAACTTCTATCAAACTTCTATATTCAGGGGGGGTGTGTCACTTTTTATTTTGATATGTCAAAAATGACCACCCTTTGGCAGCGCACACAGTCACCAAAGGTTTCACTAAATCGACCATTTTTTGATGCTATGAGCGCAGGTGTCACCAGTCTCTCTGTTCATGAGGGTTTAGAAAAAAAGATGACCCCCCTTGGACGCGTTCAACCCGATATAATTATATTTTAGATCATACCGGGAGCGCGTGTAATACGTGTGATATGTGTTGCTCCCGAGAAGACACGGAATGGAAAGATCGGTCACGAAATCGTCAGAATACCACCTCGGATCCCAAAAAGGTTGTCCCCCACGGCCCCTCCTTTTGCACTTCACTTCACCAGGCATATTGCCATCCCCTATGAGCGCACTTCAGAACTGGGATGGCGGGTACTGAAGAACAGGGATGCTGCAAAATCTGCGGTGCGAAAACCTGGAGAAAGGTTGCTTCGTTTCCTCAGCCCGAAGTGAAGAAGAGACTGGTACAAGAGGATTCATCTGCTTGAAGTGCCTCCAGGAGTGTGGTGCCACGCACACCTTCGGAGGAAGTGCACACGACTACGACTGCAGCAACAACTACGACGGCAAGGTGCAAGGTTCCAAACAGCGACAGCAACGAGGCGCCTTCAAGCTGTCCGAATTGGATGCTTGTTGTGAAAGCTCCTGTCTATGCACCAGCAGTATCTGCTTCGGATGCTACACAGCGTGCCTTTCGGCGGAGCAGAACCCATCTGCCTCTCGATATCCTTTAGCCATACTTCAACCCTCTTGAAGGAGTGAATTCGGGCAAAGTGCCGACCACGACTGCGGTGAGAACAATGCCACACGCATTCTTTAACGAGGTTCCGACACTGCCAGCTGATTTTTTGCCGCATGGTTTTGCAACACAGCTCGTTGACATGGAATACAATGAGAAGGAGAACATGCAACGTTTTGCGATTGAAGAATTCGGATGCAGTTGCAGAGAATTCTTCAGGAGCCTGCTGACAGTCGCAAAACCTCGGCCATACAAGGAATACAACGCATTATCGCATCTTGGTGGTGGGATGGTAGTTCGCCTGATACCAGCCGGCAGCAAAATAAACGGGTACTCTTCAAGACGGCACAGAAGGTGGGGCGTTCCACAGGGTTGTGCACGAGCCGGACATCGTATTATCATGCAGGATTCGAAGGTGAGCGTATCTTGCTCTCACTTCTGCAAGCGACGACCGTCCAAACAAAAAGAGCCGGCGCAGTTAGTGCGATCGGAGACGGAAACTGTGCGGTGGCCAAATACCACCGCTAGCTCGGTAAGTCTTCTGAGGGTTGTTCTAAAATACGTGGTATATCAGTCATTCCCAGAGAAGTAAGAGGAAGAGTACCGGGAGTTTAGCTAAAATGCTGGTCGGGTGGCCGGGGGTCGGCAAAAGGCCCAACCAATCCAGAAGCTCAGGACATCTCGACGCTCGACAGACATCCTGTCCTGAGGCCCACCGTGTGTATCGCTTACGAGCAGTGCATGGCGGGATTGCCGCGGCTGTTTTGAAATACGGTGACCACGTCAGCAACGCCGGTGGCCCGTCGTTTTGGCGCGGCTGTGATGCAAAACGGAGCCAGTCGCCCAGCCAGTCGCCCAGCCAGCTCGCCCAGCCAGCTGCCAGGACAACACCCTTGTGAGCTGGTGGCAGGGAAAGGCCGAGGCGAGCCTTCCAGTGCATCAGCACAAGAAACGCAAGGTAGGTTGCACATCGGTCTCTTGCCAAGATGAACATCACAGGTGGTCAGAAAGTACTGGAGGTGTTGGCAAGGCCAGTGTCTTTACCTCGCCCGAAATGGGTCCAAAGGGCCCCGTGCAGCGCGAACCACAACCGCGGTTGGGCTTGCGCGCAGAAAACGGGAGTTTGGCTCAAGAAAACGTCAGCGTTGTGCACCATCATTATAACAATAAAAAGTGACACCCCCTACTCCATACAACTTCTATCAAACTTCTATATTCAGCATTGTGGGTAACACCATAATTATTAGATATTATTACCAGGTAATAATCCATTATTACCTGACTTTCCCTTGCATTCTCACAGCAAAAGTGCCCCTAGGAGTGGAAGGTGATCGTCACGTTGGGTGTTCGTGCGTCCAAACCATTCCTTTCACCCCGTTCGCAATTCCGTTTGTTGCTAAGTCGAAATGGAAGGATGCCAAAAGAGGTAGGAGAGGTTTGAGGCAAGATCCTGGCAGAGGACGATGATGTGACACGTACATATGACAAGTACATGTACTTGTCATATTATGACAAGTACTATGACAAGCATGTACTTGTCATATGACAAGTACATACTTGTCATATGACAAGTACCTACTCGTCATATGACAACTTTTGTGAAGGAATTACTCTACTCTCGCATACAATTGGCTGAGAAAAGTATGGTATACAACCCAATACTCGCAAACGGTATTAATTCGAGCGACAACTGACGGATCAAGCTCTGTGACAGAAGAAACAAAGACGGAAAGCTCTCCCAGTCCCTGCACCTAGGTCCCAAAGGAGTTTGCGCGAGATGGCTATGTTCTGCGGTGCGAAATGGAAGAAAGGAATTGGACACAGACAGACCAACTGCCGTGTCCGGCCAACCAAACCCTGCTTGCAGACATCACCATTGCCAAGATAAGCAACAACCACACGCCCCTCACCATAAGCGCAAACCCGCACACCTGGACAAGACAAAAACGAGAACAAGAAGTCCGCGACATGGGAAGCGATGGGCATCCCACACTTCCCGACAAACATTCGACGCGACATGCTATCCTTCGAACTCCAGACCAAACATGTTGATTTTCAACTGAAACCTCTCCGTCCGCCGCCTATTCCACCAGTTCCAGAAGTTCTGACGAACGACGCAATACACTTGTGTAAGTGTATTGCTCGTGCTAACGACCAGGTCACCCAAAAGTTGGACTCGACTTCGCAACGTGGGCTTTAGTGAGCACAGCGGCAAAAAGACAGGGTGGGGCCAGAAGTATTTTGGTAGCCCGCAAGACGAGGGGGCGATTCTGAAGGCGTGTGTTTGTAGGGAAACAGGGAAACACCGTGGCGTGTTTGCTGAAGCAGAGGACAGTACCGAGGAAGCAGTCTTTTGTTGCATGTGCCGAAAGACTGGCTTTTCCAGCATCAGGGGTTTGTATGCACAATATGACGCCTACCATCGGCCTCCATACACGCGAGTCAAGCAGAACTGCCCGTTCTGCAATAAGCATGTCGGGACACTTGGCTTTAGGCAACACTTACTGTATGTGCATCCAAAGAAGCTGATAAGAAAACCTGTCCTCTGTGCCTCCAACCTTTTGTTCTCGAAGGGAACGGAAACACATCTTCCGTTCTTTCCTCGTTTCGTGGTGCCACTATCTTTGTGGGATCCTCGGGTGAACTAGCCCTTAATAAAAGCTTGCCTGTAGACACGCAATTCCTTTCTTTCTTCCATTTGCACCGCAGATCTCGCACAAACCCCTTTGGGACCTCGGAGCAGGGACTGGGAGAGCTTTCCGTATTGTTTCTTCTGCCACAGAGCTTGATCGGTCAGTTGTCGCTTGAATCAATACTTTTTGCGAGTATTGGGTTATATACCATACGTTTCTCAGCCAATTGTATGCGATTCCTTCACAAAACTTGTCATATGACAAGTAGGTACCTGTCATATGACAAGTATGTACTTGTCATATGACAAGTACCTACTTGTCATGGTTGTACTTGTCATTGTACTTGTCATATGACAAGTACAACGTACTTGTCATACGCATGACAAGTACGTGGTGAGTGCAGCTGGTAAACATTGAGTAAACGCGTTTACTACAAAATGAGTAAACGTAAACGTTTATAAACGGTAAACGTTTACGTTTACTCGCGGTAAACGTTTACTCGCCTACAGAGCACGGTTAGACCATACTTGGCCTCCTGGCAACCCACGTTCCATCAGGCTGGCCATCTCTTGTATGGCGGTGTCAAGCATCACCCCACCGAGTTCTTCGGGCGTTGGGGGGTGTACTCATCATGTGCTGATAGCCCGCACAGGACTGAAACCATGGTCAGGAACGACCAACATAGAAGAAGTCCCTGATGGCTTCGTGGGCGTCCACTGAAGTGGTCGCTCGAGTGAGGAATTGCACCATATTCAGCTGCTTCGTCTTGGCTTTCTCGTTTTTCTTCTGCTGCCTTCAGCTTGACGACGAAGGCGGGTGCGTGCTACATGGGATCTTTTGGAGCGCAGCCGCCCATGCCGCTGCCTTGGCCGAGCAGGTGCTCAGCAGAGGCGGTGGAGGCTTATCGCAGAACTTGCAGGTTACCTTGCGCATCTTCGATCCGGGTACTTCCGTGATTGTCACCCCCTCCCAGGCGTCTCCTTTGCGCTTGTTCGCCTTTTGTGACGAAAGGTCCGTCTGGATATTTTCCTTAGTTGCCCCTCTTCCTTGATAGATTGCGTTTCCAGTGGATGCCGCCCTTGATACAGTAAACGCTTACACAACGTTTACTCAACGTTTACTCAACGTTTACTCAACGTTTACTCCAAAATGAGTAAACGTAAACGTTTATAAACGGTAAACGTTTACCGTTTACCTGCATGGAACACTGCCGCCCCCCCCCAGGGGTACCAGTAACTCGGGGCCTGGGCCCTGGAAAAATTTCCAGGGTTTTTGGATTACCAAAGGAAAAACTCTCTGGTACGAGATGCAACTCGTTTACAATTCCATTCCAGGGCCCCAGACTGTCCTTGAGCTCAACGGATTCAAAAGCGTTCAAAAACGTCCTCGGAATGTATTTTTCGACACAGCCAAGTGAAGGAGGTTGTCAGGTTTTGGCAGGTCTAGCTGGCTGCCTAAAGGGTACCACGGCTCACCCAAGGTCACAGGTGGCAAGGTGGGCCGGAATCCCTAAAAACCCGCATTTCGGAAAGTTTTTGTCCTACATGTTTCCCAGGGCATTTTGACCATTTCAGTTTTGATCATTTAGAGCCTCCGCCCGCTCAGCCCATATGGTAAATGCACGACTATGAGCTTTTTTTTATCAAGTTTTATCAAGTTTATTTCTTGATTTTTTCTCGTCGTGCTCTCCGCTTGGTGTGGAAGCTGCAATATTGAAGATTCCATCCTTGGATGGCGTGATTACCGTGGGCCTGGACCCTATCTCTAACCCGGGGCCCGGGCCCCAGAGACCCTGGAGTTACAGGTACCCTTGCCCCCCCCCAGGGGTGGCCCTAAGCGGCCAGATTGCGGAGTCGTTGGCAGAATCGGACCTGACCCCCCCCCCCCCCCCTATATACAGGCTATTTTCACTGTGGAGGGGGGACGCTACCTGTCACTCTCTAAGGTGGTCACCACGGTGAGTGGTCAGAAAAAAAAAACTTTTTTTTTGGCCCAAATACCCCAAAAACCACACTTTGAAAATTTTTTGTGGGCCCACTTTTGCCAGGGAATTTTGACCATTTCACCTTAGAGAATTCGACCACCCAGCCTCCAAGGCAACTGCACTGTAGAAGGGGGGGAAAATGTTTCTTGGGTTTGAAGAGCGCGTGGTGCTTGCACCACTGAGGCCAGGTTATTTAACCGCGGATTTAGTGAAGGATTGTTCAGGAAACGGTCGCGAGCGAAACCCGACCAGGTAACGACCATTTCACTGTCTTCTTTGTTTTGTGATGCGAACATCACGAGGTGCTGTCCGAAGACACCGCCCACGTGAGCACTGTTAAGCAGCGGTTGCCAGATACTCCCGTAGCACCTATTCACGGGTTTGCAGGGGTAAAAAGGAAGCCCGGGTTGGGGAGGGTGGTGGGTTTGGTGCGTAGTATTCTTCTTTTTTTGTTCTTTCTCGGTTCTGGTGGTGCTGCTCCTTCCTTCTCGTCCTGTGTTGGGTTACGACTTTTTTTGTTCTTTATCGGTTCTGAGCGTTTCCATATGCCTTTTCCTGCTTTGACATGCAGTCCCTTCCAAACTGTACCTCTCTTGGTGTTCGGGGGTTGGGCCGTATGGTAACGTCTCGGGAAACGAAGTTTGTGGCGTCACAAAAGCGACAGGTTGCCAAAGCAACCGGGTGCCGAGCTTAAGCAAGGCGTTTGTCAATGGAGAACCAGTCCTGTGCCGTTTTAGGGCCGGCAGGTCTCAACGGGGGGAAAATGTTTCTTGGGTTTGAAGAGCGCGTGGTGCTTGCACCACTGAGGCCAGGTTATTTAACCGCGGATTTAGTGAAGGATTGTTCAGGAAACGGTCGCGAGCGAAACCCGACCAGGTAACGACCATTTCACTGTCCCCCCCCCCCCCTAGGGCTAAGTTGGATGGAAACGCCGTTTCTTTTAGTTTTTTCGAAATATGGAAACGGAAACGGAAACGGAAACGTTTCCGTTTCTTTTAAAAGAAACGCCGGAAGGTCATGCTGAGGGGTCCTATAGGATACCACTTCGCGGGTCCTTCTGTGTGTCCGTCAGGTGTCCGTTTCCAGCCAAATTTTGACTTTCCTTTCAGAGGGCGGGATCACCTTCTTCTTTTGATCTACTAGCGGGCACTTCTCTTCCTCCGTCTTCTGGCGGGCTCTCTGACTCTTCAGGGCCCTTCCTGGGCTGTTCTTCGACTTGGCTCGGCCCCTTCTTGTGTGTCGTCGCGGTCTCGTTTGTGCAGAGCAGTCGCTGATGCTCACCGCTTTCTTTCATCGGCGATCTGACACGAGCAAATAGGTAACCACAAGCTAATGATGCAGAATGTCGTCACATGCGGATGCTGAGGTTTTCTGACACCAGATTCCACTCTTCTGTGCCTACCACTTCGTCCTCTGCTGCTTCCAACCCACGTTCTCATGTTTACTTGTATCGGCAGCCGTGCCGAGTGGGGCTTTTTGAATCTGCCGTCCTCTTCTGCATTGTCGGTGGGGTTCTTCCTGCCGTCGCTGTCTATGCTCCGACAACACCGCCCGATGGTGCCCCTTCCGGTGACGGTTGCCACCCGTCGTCATATGCAAGGTGCACTGTGGCAAGCGATGTTTAGCGCACACGTTACTGCGTGGCCATCGCTTTTCTGGCGGGTTCAACATTGCCCCGGCATACGTGTGCCCTTCTCACCTCCTGATGCTGATTGCACTCCCTCTTTGTCTTACGCCGCCGAAAAACCCCGGTCTTGTAGCCTGTGGCGCGGCGGTGCTCCCGCTGTCCTGAACGACCGTATCTGTATAGCCTATTATTGGAAGCGGATGTGCTTTCCCGATCGTCTTCAGCGCGTTGGCCAACGGCCTCGCATAACAGAGCATCGTCGCTACAACAGCCATTGGTATAAAGAGCTGCAGACCTCAAAGTCATCACAACCGGATGCGTGTGGTTGCGTCTGCTCCACGCGGTCGCAACTCTTATGCTTCTTTCCTCCCTCTTTTTCGGAGCCACCTTGTCCATGGTTTCCCACTGGATTGCGGGGTCCGCCGTTCGACACACATTTCCGGTCGGACCTTCAGCCAGTATACTAGTGGCATACCAGCCGTTTCTTTTGAAAAGAAACGGCGTTTCCATCCACCGCCAAAAAGAAGGAAACGGAAACGGAAACGGAAACGTTTCCAACGTTTCCATCCTGCATAGCCCTAGGGGGGTCAAAAGCTGTCAAAATAGGTCATTTTTTTGGGAACCACATAGGGGCTCCTAAAAGGCAATAAAATTTGGTAAACCACCCCAGAACCGTATAGAAATGCCTAAAACATGCTTTTTGGCTGCTGAAGTGCCCCGAAAAGGCCTTTTTACGAGTGCCCAATTTTTGGACTCAGGGTGGACACCGTTTGGTACCGGTGTTCTTCTTTTTAGGTGACAACCCCAAAAATAGTGACAGCATGAACCGAAGAAGGAAAACAACACTGCCCAATTACTCAAAAGACTTTCCTGAGAGTTGGGGATGGTGGGGCTTCGTAGGAGGCATCGACAAGCGACTCAATGAGGTACAGCTTCGTAACGTGCCGCCCCCTCGAGTCCTTGACGTCAGCGCCAGCTTTCGTAGTGGCCTGTGTCGTGTAGCGTGCTACCGCAAGCTGCAGATACCCTGCCCTGAGCTGCTATGTCGTGACAGTCCTATAAATCCACCGCCGAACCTTTCGTTCAAGTCCAGTTTTCTATTTTTGTTCAAGCTCAACGTGCGTTGGGGTTAGGTACCAGAGATACACCCCGGTGACCAGTATTGTCTTGCGTGCGTGTGCAATGTGACCCTTTCGGGGTGGTGTACAAAAGGCGAGCTTGAATAAAAGACACTGTCGCGTGCATCCCTTCAACAAAAACGTTGGGATCTGGGAAATCCCACTACGGATGAGAGCATCTCATTGTTTTTCTCGGAAAGACATCGAACTTTGTGAATATCGCTCTAGCAGAAGTTCGGGGAAGAGCTGCTGCCTGCGGTGTCAACAACACCTCAGCTTGCGCAAGACCCAGAGAACCTTTTGGGACGTTGTTAACCATCCAGACGAGCAACGTTCATAGCTGCCTTCCTCCTGGGTGTCGTTCGCCCTTTTGTTGCTTCCATTTGTGGCTGCCTGTACGTGATTGTAGTCTCATCTTTGCATGGTATGAACAGTGAAGCACACCCACAGGCTGCTAGCCGGTACCAAACGGTGTCCACCCTAAAACCATCAACTAATACACCCCCCCCTGGGCCATTTTCCATGAAACTTCCCCCAAAAACACGTTTCCGGGCATTTCTGAGGCGGGTTGCATGTTTTTTTAGCCTTAAACTGCCGTTAAGTCTACAGGCTGAAAATGTCACCATTTTGATGCAAAAAAAGACCTTTTGACCCCCCCCCCGACTGTAGTAGTTGAGGAAGGTGCAAACATGGAGACTGCTACAGTAGTCCTGCACGAGACTTGGGCACGTGCCTCGCGTAAGGCAGGTGGGCCTGTGACCCGCTTTGAGAACCCTGGAGTCCGGCATGTGTGTTTACGGGATACATGTCGGCTTCCTACTCAGGGGGGACCAAGGTAGGCACACTCACACCTCAACACCGGACCAACCACTAACACAACAAGAGCCCGGAAGCCTGAAAAGGCTTATGATACTCGTTTGGGGAGTGTATCTCTGCGGAAAGAACTGCGTAAGTTTGTTCGGCAAATGAACAAATGAAAGGTTGACCTTTACTCAAGGATTGGAGAGGACGAATCAAAAAGGCCCTTGTTTGATACTTGGGGGTTTGGATGTCTTTGGCCAGTGGCCGTTTCGAATAGCAAGGCAGGACCGATGGCGCTCTGCATTAGTCGCTGGTGCCAGTGTTTCCAAATATGGGAAAACTTCATAGCTAAGTGTCTCAGCACTTGCATGTGCAAGCCACCATTGCTGATCGTTCGTCAATTGGAGTTCAGCTAAGGCGCGAGTCTTACTATCTTGAGATTTCGAAACAAATACTGGTGCACTAAAGCAGGAAAAAACCTCGCGCACGTGTTTGGACTGCTCACAAGAAAGCATGTTGCTTCGCAACTCGTGAATGATGCAGTCCTTTGCCAGCCACTGACTCCAATCTTGAGCAGAATCACGTCTGATGTTATCACAGCTGGCAGAAAACACCCGACCCACAGAAGACTGTGTGAACAGTCGGAAAGCTTCTTCAACAACCACTTTCAGCTGACACTCGGTCACTGAACGGATGTTGTCAACCACTTGGGCAAGCAAATCGTCGTCAGCAGCTAGTAAAGCGGTATATCTCAGCAAAGTGCTTCGCCAGTCCCCTTCAGGAAAGTCCTTCGGGCACTGAAGATCAGACGGTTTCGGTCTCTCCAAGTCATCCAGCTGCTCATTTTCGTCTTCCAAATGCAAGTGCTTGATTTCCATGTCAAGATTTCGATTCTGATGCTGCACTGCAAACTCTGCCCTCTTTATAGGAACCTCCCTACCGAGCCAGTTCTGAGTCATCGAAACAGTCTTTCCATGGATAATATCAAACGGTGTCACTGGTGAATCGAATGTCAGAACCTCGTAAAGTAGATAGACAAAGCGACGTCGGGATGCCACTCCTTCTATGACATCACGCAGGTCAATAGTAGAAAGCCGACGAACAAGCTCATAAAAGAGTCGAATTGGTGCTTCGTGAGTTAGCTCAACGATGAGTCTGCCAAGGAATTGTGTTACAGTCTCGCTTCCTGCATAGGGTGGCTCATCAGGAAGGCTGACTTGACACTTGCGAAGTTCATCGTATATTGGTACTGTTTCTGCAGTGGGACTGATGGATGCAAGCACAGAATTGAGCGAGTGCGGAGTTCCTGATGTGGAAAAGAGCACCTCATGAGCTTGTAATGAAGGAAGCAAGAAGAGGAAGTCTGACAAATTCTGTCGCGATGTAGCAGAGTTCACAATTCGATTTATTCTCCTCCAAGCTTTCGTGACCCGCATGCATCGAGGTGAATCAAGATTTGCATGGCTCAAACGAGGTAGCTGGGCTGGGACTGCACCAATGGAGACACCCGCTACGTCAATTGCCACCGCTTCAACAGCCTCGGTCAGTACCCTCTCTCCTGTCATTTCTTGAATTTTCTGGAACAAGTTGTAAATCATCTCATCTTCACCGCCTGGTCCGACCCACATCCCTTTTGCTTTTTCGCTGCGGACCACTGAAACTAGCTCATTTAGATTTGCTCGAATATCTTCATCTGCAAGTCTGTTGATCAAGTCATCTGCTGTGTTCTTCCACTTCTTTCCGAATCTTCTGTCTGAGAAACACGTAGTTGTGGCGCCCAGATCGCCTCCAATTGGATCCAAATCAGCAAGCTCAGATACCAAGAGAACAACAAAGCTCATGTCCCAGGATGAGAGGAGCTCCTGAACGTTCGGGGATAATGGAGTGGAAAAGAATGTCTGCAAATCATTCCGAACAACGGTGAACACACTTAATGGGTACGCTTTGCTGCTCTCGCGAGTTATTGTCTCTATGAGGTCCACGAGTTGTTCTGTTTGCAGAGCTTCAAGCACCATAAGCAAAGACCGCGGTATGGAACTGAAATGTTGCAACAAATGGCCTCTGGAGGCGACAGAGACATCAATAACACCAAACTGGCAACCGACTTCACCGTGTTGCAGCTCAGCACGGGCCACTAATTTTTCAGCAGCAGCAACGGAAAACGTTTGTCGAAAATCGAAGGACTTGACTCCGTCGGCAACACGATCCACTAACCGTCCGGTGTATGTGTTGTTCAATCGGGATTGCATCACAGATAAAAAGAAACGCATCTCGCTGTCCTCCAGTTGCGGTCCAGTAATCAGAGTTAAGACTTCCTCAGTCACCACATCGCAGAGAAGCAACTTCTTTTTTAACACAGCCTTCGAACACCGGTTGACTTCCACCTGATTCAAACAAGAGACTACAGCAAGTAGACGTTCTCTTGTCTCATTTCCACCTCGATGAGGCTTGAATATGGATCGGTTCCCAGGAAGCTTCAAGAGTGCATCGTACTTTTCTGGCTCACTTACAAAAGCTTGTGACGCAAGTTTGTGTGACTTCAGAAGCTCTAAGGCTGTGTGGATGATTTGACATCGGGACGACGGCATTAAGGCTTTGGACACCTTTTGAGGAAAGAGTTGCAAAAGCGAAGCTTTTGACAACGAGGCAAAATGTAGCTCTGTCGGATGGTCTATGAGATCCAGCTTCTTCCACAGAGCGACTCGAGTCTGCCCATGGTCTGTGAAACCTTCCGCATCTATCTCGGCAATTCGAACCACTAGTTCGTGAAAAAAGAGGTAGAAGTCCGAAATATGCCCAACGCCTTTACCTGTCTCCCGCCTCTCCTGAGAAACTGGCTGCTCTTCAACTACATCGTGTTCCACCACAGCTGGGATCAATAGAGGAATTCCGAGAGAAAGCTCGTGACTCGCTTTTTCTTGCAAGTTAAAGTCGGATGGGGAAGCCAACGCTCCTTGTCTCACGGACAACGCTGTTGTGGCTGTGCTTTGCCGCGATACCTCAGCAGGGACCCCTGGCTTGAGCCATTGCGTTGAAAGTCGCAAGAATTCTTGTACGTTTTCACTGGTCATCTTTCGCAGTCGCTGCTTCAGGATGGGCTCTTTTACTGTATTTATCAAACTCGGAAGCGCATCTACCCCAGCCTCCAACAGCGACAAGTGGCCGTCTTTACAATCCAAATAACCACCCTGTGCAATGCCAGTACCAGACGAACCAAGGTCACCCGACTTGAGCCAGAAATGTATCTCACCTACTATGGTCTCAGCCCACCTTGTCTGGCTTATGCCTTCTGGTACTGGATACAAAATGTTGTCGTCGAACTTGAACGTCTTGGAAGACAAGGCTGCTAGCAACGATGATGCTGCCATGTCCTTTAGAACACAAAAAACCTCTCTTGTCGACATGTCCTTAATAATAGCCAAGAAGTCTGCAACATGGATGTCGTTTGCTGCATCGAGTGCGGTAATGATGCTGAATCGGCTAACACTACGAGTTCGCAGTGTGTGCAGAAGGGCGGCTACAATTCTGGTACGTGTTGAGCTGCTTTGAAAAAGTCTCTCAAGCCTTTGTGCATTTGGCTGGTTCAAAGTCTTCAGCTGGTTGTTCGTTTCATACAATAAGACTTTCTGGAGGTCTGCTGATATTGATGTCTTGCCCGACGACGAAACAAAACGAGCTGCTGAATGCTCCAGATGAGTGTGGGAAACGAGGCGCTTCAGCTTCTCGAGTACTTGCAATACATTGTGAGCTGACTGTCCTCCGGGATTGGCAACAGCATCGGCCATCGATCTCTGCGAAAGACTTTCCAAGGTGAGGTGGTAGTCTGAACCCAGATTTTGCAACTTTCGCCGTACATCCTCCGCTGGTTTGTTATGTTTGTATTGCGGAAGCGGCCTCTGCCTTGACTTCGGCAGGCCGTGACCACCATCTGGCTCATCCGGTTTATCAGGTGGCAAACCTGATGCATCTCCTGTACCTGGGTCACCGTCTTGATTGCGGGCATCTCTTGGATTGAACATCATGGCGCCCGCAAGGTCAACAATTACTCCTTCGGTCTCGCTAACGAGGTAGTCTCGATTCGCCTGAATGTCTACATGGGTCGTCTTCCGGTCCTTGCCAAGCCACCAGGCTTCTACCTTTTGCAAACCTGCAATAGCTACATTCGCCCTGTTGAGCTTCACTTCTTTTCTGGAGTGATCAAGATACTTACTGATATTCGTCGCAATGCAAACTGTGAGAATTACCCATACAGCACACTCACCCAGGCCGAAGGCCGCCGCAGCCGCCAGGAGAGTTCCAAGAGCATTGAGAAGCTTGACAACAAAATCTCCGGTATTGAGAGCGGTGTAGAACTGGCGTGCCTTCTCTTCTTGTTTATGTAGTTGCGAGTCGAGCCGGACTGCTTTGTATCTGTCTGGTCCCAATGAGCTCATTCCATCATCACCAGTTGCTCTAATCCATTTTGGCGGCAGGCGGCCAGTGTAGCGAACCATCGTAACAGTCGAGACTTCACTTGAAGACAGGTAATCTTGTAACTTTGTTGAACGCTGTTGCAGTAACTCCTCAGCCGAAGAATACACTGGTGCGGAAGAAGTGGTTTGCTTGAGAACTTGAGACTTGCTGTAGTCCACTGTCTCAGTTCGATACATGTAAATTTCTGACAACAGCTTTTCAGCACAAGTTTGCAACAGTTCCTTTTTCGGACCTGGGTTCCTCGTTAGCAGTAACCCTTGAAAGACGGTCATTAGGATGGGAAGAACAATCACCATCCACTGGAGGATCATGAAAAGTATCGAATTCCATCCTGCTTCTGAGGGGATGAAAGTCAAGGACCTCGTTCCGCTCTTTGCCCAAACTATCAACAGGAAAGAGTGAAGAACTGACATCAATGACACCAAGGTACTTGATGCAGACACCATGGAGTCGAAGGCTGTGAACTCCTTCAATTTAGCTCTTGCTGTGGCCTTCCACTGTGCGTAGAGCCACCAAGCTTTTTCGAGAACTTCGTTACCTACCAGTGAATTGTTCACTTTACGTATGAACTCTTTTGTCTTCGTCCCTTCAGCGATTATGTGGAGATCTCCATTTACGATAATTTCAGAAGTCACTGAGTCAATGCCAGACAGGAACTTTCGATTGGCATCCAGGCCAGCTTCATCACAGCGGAGCAGACTTGATATCTGATTGACAAGGCCACAAATAGTGTCAGCGAATCCGCCACTTCCTCCGACTATCAGAACTGGCCAACGCTTCTGTACCGCACGGGCCACTGCAAACTTCGAAGTTGCAGTGTCTCCTCCAAATAAGACCGCCACTGCAGGCAAGTCTTTTCTCTCCAGTGGTCGGGAAAACAACACTGAGCTCAGAGGATTGATGCGGCATAGAAGCGGACTGGATCGATTATTCGACCCTTTCGCCAGGGCGGCTGCTAACCGATGAATGAACAAGTCAATCTCTCGTACTGTTGGAAATCGCTGAATGCGAGTCGCGAAGAAAGCCAGGTGCCTCCAGATGGGCTCGTTGTGTTTGCGCAACCGTCGGTAAACGACAAGAGCTCGTGATTTTTCTTCGTAGCTCACGTGTTCGAAGTCTGGTCTTCCACACACAGAGCATGTCGCAAATTCAAGTGGGGCCACGTTCTTTCCACACTCGCAAACTCTATGAAGCAAGCTAGAGAGTACTTGACGGGGACCATAAGTGGCATCGGAAGGTGGGGTTTCGGGAGTCCAATCGGTTCGTGAAGCTGTTGTTGTACACTGCGTAGTCTCTGCCCAAATGGAAAAGACATCCCTCAGTATCTTGCTGTAATTTTCTTCATGCTCATCGCGGAGTAGGAAACTCCTGTGATCTCCTGGAATAAAATTCTTCTTTGTCGGACGAGAATTGTTCCATAGTCGGTCACCGTCATCGTCATCCGTCTCCGTGTTTCTGTTCCCAAAAAAGGCCATTTTCGAGCAGGTGTTGCTACGTGCGTATTGACTAGCGATGGTCACCCTACTGTGCTGCAAGTCTCGCCTTGCCCATTCACCGCTGAGAGCTTGTTCTCCGTGCTTGCTCAGCCAAACACCTCTAGCACACCGAAATCTCTTGCAGGCCTTCAACGATTGTACTGTTGTATAAGTCGGTAGGACGGGTGATTGCTTGAAGTCTTCGGAAACCACAAACAAAGAATCGTCTTCTTCTACCATTTGCCGACACTGTTCGAGCATCTCGGCGGATAACAGGCAGTTTGTGGGCACAGTTGCCACTATGTGATGAGTAAAACTTTCGGAGATGGGGTCAGCTGACACAGGGCCACGAGTTGAAAGCTTTTGGTCGGCGCCTTCTTCTAGCCCCCCAGTCACACCCAACATAATCGTGTGTCCAGGCCTGATTTGAGAAGTTTTCACACCTCCAGCAACACCATTATCTTGAAGTGTTCGCAAGCCTACACCCAACAATTCTGCAAGTGCACCACTACCTCGAGTGATAACACAGCTCTCAGAGACCTTCGCTGCTTCCGCAATACCATGCACAATGTACTGCTCTATCTGGAGACGCTTTTCTACAACTGACAAGTCTAGTGGACTGATCAGATTATTGTTTTCGTTTCGTCGTCGCTTCTCTTCTTTGATACGATGTGTGACAAGAACATCGGCACGCACTTTCCCAGTCGGCGACTCGTCTGCCGCAGCATCGCCAAGAACGATGATCACTCCTGCAAAGATGGAATGTTATGGAAGAAGAAGCAACAAGTGGGCAGTGTTCTGGTGTTGTTGAAAACCGTCAGAGATAACTTCTACACCCAATGACATTGTTGGCCGTGGGATACCGCATTTGGGCGCCGTTCGTCGTCTCCGTATAGGGTGGTTGCAAGTAGTTTACCGGGGGGGGGGTCAGTGCTGATACTAATCCTGAGACCCCAAACGAAGTTGCTAACCCTGGGTGGGGGTGGGTACTGTGTGTGCGGTTGCATACATCTTCCTGCGAAAAACAGATTCGTAGACTTGGCAACTCCTTCAACCGCATTCACTCAGCTTTTCTGCGATTTCCGGCACTAATGAAGCGCGAATAGTTTGCAGAGAATATTGGACCCAAAACTTGAACCCAAAGTCGCAAGCCAAGATTCGGACTAAACTTGGGTCCAATCATTGGAAGCAATGTTGGCGACGATCAGCTCGTCCAAGAGGCGAACGCACGACACATCACGTGCGAAGATCTCTTCTAACCGCGATGTATTATACGGTTCACCAATAATGGCCTCCCTAATAAGCCATTCGCAGAATCCCCTGTTCATTCCTGAAAGTCAGTATACCTTCGAAGATAGGCAACAAAGTTTTCAAGTGAGGCAATAGTACAGGGCCCAAACTGGACATACCTTTGGGTGTTCGGTCAGCAACTGGCTTCTTGTACGAGCTGAGGAGCTTTGAACTCGCAGCGCCAGTATCTTCGTCTACAAAGTCTTGCTTGCGAGCGTTCCAAACAACTCGTTGACCAAGACAAATTGCATGGCGCTCAACAATGCCTAGTTCTCTCAAGACCGCTTCGGGATGACGAAGCAGGTGGCATGAGTACAGAATGGGACTCACAGGTGCCAGGTCAAAGAAATGGTGGCTAACCTTTTTGCGCTGGGTGTCTGCGGCATCTTTCTTTTGGGGTGACAGCGACTGCCTTTGCGCTACCTCCGAGTCACCATCTATCTCAGACTCAGGAGCCGATATGGACATGCACTGATGCAGTCGTGAACCGCCGGGAAAATATGTCTCCCAGCTACCTCCTTGATCCTGCAGATTTCTTTTTGAGTGCAAGTTTTACAAGAAAACAGAAATGGGCAGTGGGGTGTCTGTATTGCATGGTGCAAAAGGACAAAAGACACCACTACTGGGCATAGGTGTGGGCGAGTGGCGACTCGCCCCAGACTCGTCTTCACCCGCCCTGTCACTTGCCCTCAGTACCACTCAGGTGCGGGGTTGAACCACAAAAATCTCGGCAAATACCCCGTCGCCCCGTTGTGGCGGAGAAACACGTGTTAGAGGGGAAAGGCAGCAGAGAAGTTTCCCGTGTTGTAGACCCAGGTCACAGCGGTGCTGCCCGCACCGCTACGCGTGACGGGGGTCGCTACGCGTGACGGGGGTCAACAGCGTCTTCTCGATGAATAACGGCATGGAGAAGATACCACGGATCCGCAGACATTCGTCAACCGACTGTTTCTGCGGATGCATGGTGATGCCGCATTTGTCGCTGACAACAGACAACGACGCCGACGCGACGACCTGGAAGCTCCCGACATGTGCATTGTGTAAGGGCAGACTTTCAGCACACTTGGCAGTATTCTGCCCAAGACATCAAACTAAGATTTTCTCATGCCTACCCCTTCTCCTGCACTTGTGTTCATGCGCCGTAACAGGATCGGCAACCCCTCGGGCTTCATGAGCACGGTGGCAGCGGCAAAACAGGTCGGAATCGAGGCGGTGCGCGCTTCGACGTGTGTCACCATGGTCTACGGAAGGCGAGTCTGGGGCGAGTGAGGCGAGTCGGAGGGCGAGTTGGGCGAGTGTGGTGTGAGTGGGCGAGTCAAAAGGCGAGTTGGGGGCTCGAGGGGATAGCGATGGCGATAGAGTTTGAAAGAACGCTTCACTTCCTCCAGCACTCAGGAGGCTCGTCAGATTCAGAACCCCGCCAGCTGATTGAGCCACAGCTACTCTAGTCAAACCGATAGGCCTTGAAAACTTGGCGTGCACTGTCAACCAGCCGTCCGGGGCCCGGGTCCCAGGGACCTCGATTTACAGGACCCTTGCTGTCCCCTCCCCTCAGTTTATCTCTACCATAATAGACAATTACACTACTGCGACAAGACATGGGCCCACGATCGCGCTTTTCTCTGTGTGGCCTAATTCACCACTTGCCAGAAACCTCCACATGTCAAGCGCCTTGCACAGCTCGCGCTCGTGTCTGCTGGTGAAACAAGTGACAAGAGAACAATAGCTCGGCTGCTTTTCTGTAGTGAAAGCTTCTTACTGAGTGGTCTTGCAATGCACAGAGCCAAAATGAATCAGCGGCGGGTGGCTAGCAGGTTGGACGAAGTGCCAAGCCTGACCTTGCAGAAAACAGCTCAGCGCGACAGATAAGATTGCTTGCGTGCTAAGCTGGTCGAGGTGAACTCGGTCGCAGGCTAAGCTTCGGTGCTTCTCTGACCTCTGGCCTTGCCTCGGAGTCCATCAAGTGCCTGTTTGTTTGTTGTGCAAGGTTAACATCTTGATTTGTGTTCACATTCTGCTGTTCTAACTAGATGACCGAAAGTGGATGTTGACATCATCAACAGTGGCGCAAGACGGACAAAAAGAAAGACATACAGAAGACCCAGTGGTGGAGAGATCTTCCATGAGTGGCCGATTTTGGGAGTTTCTTGACAGCTAATAGAGCTGCACTGAGGGGCGCCCCGATGGGCTGTTGGGCCCCACATGCATGATGGTAGCGTCAAAAACAGCAAGACTGCCACCGACAGTACGGCCCCCGACACGTAAACAACTTGCGGCGAGTAAAAGTCATAGATTGCACCCCAGAGTATGGCTCCTATCGCCTGGCCTAATGTCCCCCAGAAAGAGCACAGAAGACTTTGCACAAATGTCTCCTTGCCAGAAGGGGCAAGAACCTGGACATGGGCAACTGCTGCGGTCCACATCATTCCGAAGGAGAGACCATGAAGGGTTTGAATCACAACCACCATCCAAACAGAGCTGTCAGGAACGAGAGAGTACAGGAACATCCGAAGTCCACAGAACATTTGAGCTCGAATGCACATGCCCTTAACCCCGAATCTGTGCAGCAGCCTGTCCGCGTAGTAGAAGACAGGGATTTCAAAAATGACAGAGGCTGCGTTGGCCGCGCCTTGTAAGGTGCGTGAGGCACCCACTCGTTCCATGTGGAGGAAGAGCACTTGATCGGGAATCGCGTTGATAATCGAGAAGAATAGGATGTTAACGAGGAAGAAGGCTAGCTGCCGGACGTTCTGGCTTTTTGCTTCATTGGAAAGTGCGGCCGAGTGGAGAGGTGGCTTGGCTGCTTCTGGTGGTGGCTCGGCCTTGCTGAGTTTCAGGTCGCGTGGCAGCCATACGATGACAAGTATTATTTCCACAAAAATTGCTAGGTACGTCAGGTAAAAGACACTTTGCAGACCATGCCCGTCAATAGTTACCCCTACGAACAGCGATCCTGTTCCCCAGGCCACACAAGCCCACAAGCGCTGTTTTCCGTAGCCCTCGGGCGGGTCACCTTTCCCATCCTTACCATTCTTCTCATGAGTCTGCTCCTGCACCAGAGCAAGTGTCGCAGCATCTACAAGCGGCCACTCGGCATTTAAAGTGCTTCGTGTAATTGCACAAACAAGGACGGCAGAAAATGAGATTCCAGCTGCAGGATTCATTCCAATTTGCCTCATCCATTCTAAAGCAATGGTAGCCAGAACTAAGCTGGCGAGCAGAGTATTCCGTATGCTGCCAATCCGGTCGCTTACCCAGCCCCACAAAGGCCATGCAAACAACTTGGCCGTGTGCGTCGCGCTTCTGATGGCACCAACTTGCACTCCCGTGAAACCTAGGCTACTCAAGTAGATCACCTTGTACCGTCCCCATGGAACAGCTGCACATGTATTAATAAAATACATGGCTTTGGGCAAAAGCATGCCGGGCGACATCTTTTGCTTTGGGCTGCACCTAAACATTTACTTTGTTACAAGCAGATCAAGGGCGATTCTTACAGAAATTACATTTGGAGTTGCTTTTGGTTCGCTAGGTCAAGGTCCAACAGATGGGTGCGGCGTGGGTGGGGCAATTGTCGGCGTCTTGGACAACATCCTCCAACGGCATGTGGTTGCCGCCTTAACAGACAAAGAAAACATTTTGTAGACATTTCTCGAAACCGACCCACACTCCCCCCCTTTTTGAGACCTTTCTTTCCAGACTTCAATTGAGTTTCTTTGAATGTGCTTGACTTTCGGCGAAGTCTACAATTCCATCCCCCGACCAGCGAATTCTTCCGCTGTGGCCGCGCACAGTATGGCTGCGTGTTCTAGCCGCAAGCAACACGCCAAAGTGTGTGATATCGTGGCTATGCAAACCTATTCCAGCCACGAACATGGCATATGGCTGGGCACCTACTGCCTCGTGCCAAGATACTGCTACGCTACCGTCTACAGCTTCAGTACTTCTCACGCCAACGCAACTTCAGTGCCACTGGCCGGTGCGGTGCATGCGGGTTTGCGGGCAAAAAAAGGGCCTTATGTTCAGCTCGGGGTCAAAGAATGTACCGGGATAACCCCTAATATCTTGATATTCCTCACAAGAACCGGGAATCTTGAAGCTGTCTGTTGATGCTGTTGACTATTTGTCCGTGAGGACGGTACGGCTCCGCATTGTGGAACGTTGGAGTGGAGCAGGTCGGACTGGTCTGGTCAGGCTGTCCACGCTGTCTCGTCTGTCCAGGCTAGTCGGATTGACTGGTCTAGTCAGGCTGTCCAGGCTGTCTGGTCAGTCTCGGCTGGTCGTCTGACTGGCTGTCCATTCTGGTCAGATTGGTCTGGTCAGGCTGTCAAGGCCAGGCTGATCGGACTGGCTGAGATCCGAATAGGATGGAAGGGAGGAGGTCCCGACGGCTCATCCCTTCCTCCACAGGTTCTGGAGCGGAGTTGCTTCGAAAGGTCGTCTCCCTGGTCGGGGCTGCGTGTCCATCCCTCAGCCGACTTGGCCAACATCCAGCATCGCAGCCGAACGTGCTGTCGGGCTGCTCGCCATCCTGAAGGTCGGTCCCTCCGCACACATATCAACCTCCACGGGTCCAGGATCAGCGCTTGCATCCTTCGCGAACACCCTGAGGGCAACATCTTCGTAGCATAAAGATGCAATTCCCTTCTATCCCAGCACTTGAAATTTTGTTCCCTAATATGGGATGCCTTGGGCAAGGCAATCCCATTGGGATATAAGGGAACAAAATTTGTTGACACTGACCAGACCTGAGGACCCCATCGACGAAGCCGCCGCGGTCTTGCGGGGTATGAAGGATGAGGTCAAGCTCAGACGCCGGCCTTCAGGCCGAGGCAGCCGGGAAACAGAAAGACCGGCAGGAAATGACAGGCACCCACCCGGGCCAGGCTTCAGCAGCCAGTTCATGCAACAACAACTTGATGCGTAGGCATGGGAATCGGTGGAAAGACGAACTTTATGAGAACGGGCGGGGATATATATCGGGAAATCATCCGACGGAGGGAGGAATTTCATTAGCAAGGCCGGTGAGTGCGTCAACGGCGAGGGAGGAACTTCTCCGCGCAGCATTGGCACACAGGCGTCGATGCAACCACCAACACCGGTTCTTGCAGCTCCGGATGGCGGTCAACGGCTCATCGTCACAGCGACCAGCCTATGCGCCGCCCTTCCCGGGAACCAAAGAGGTGTTGCCATCGGAGGCAGGCCGGGTCCACCGCCTCTGTCTGACGCACAAACTGTACCGGTCAGACTTAAGAAAGTGCTGGCTCGTACGAAGATATCGGCAGTCGCGGCCGGAGAACTGGGCGACGCCGATCGAGAAGCGGAAGCTTGTGTCTTGGGCCGGGCAGCAGCAGTCGTCCGATCGTCTAGCGCTTTTGGTCGCGTAGAAAACAGCATCACGTTGGGCGGAGGCGGCAAATATTTCGTCCGTCCAGTTCCTCCTGGTGAAGCAGAAGGAGGATATTGTGGATTGGCACCTGACGCCGAAGGAGCGGACGCAGGATCCTTTCAAGGGGTCGTTTGCAGTGACCCAGGAACTCTTGACGCGAAAGTCGCCATTCTGTACGCGAATGGTGCACTCTTCGATCCGCTGCCGGCGTTGGCAACGTCGGCGCTGGACGCACTGTGGCCAGTCGACGCAGATGCAGGGGTACACGTGCACTCAATCAGGCACGGAGCGGTAAAACACCTCTTGCCTGTACTGACCAGGGGCAAGCTATCGCCGCACCTCATCGATCGACTGACAAAGCACGAGGAGTTGGACTTCGAAGGCCACACTCCGGTAGGCCGGGGGCGCTTGCTAGCGGCAAGGTGACGAGGCACTTGTGATGTACTCCGCAGTAGTCCGTCACCCGACGTTCGACGCCACTCCGCAAAGCATGGAAGAGCGTGCTTCACCGTTGCAGATTGCCTCGATCAAGCCGATGCCTGTGGAGGCTTCTTGCGCGGATGAACAAAGCAGCTCTCCGTCGCTTTGACGGTACATGGCGTGCAACATTATTTCCCCGTTGAGACTGAGACGGTAATCGGTCTCCACTCGACCCTCGTCCCGACCATGCATCTCTGCCCGCGGAAACGGGATGGCCCGCAGCTCAACCGGTCCCGGTCCGTTCGGCCCTTTGCACGGTTCTGGAGGAGAAGGAAGGTGGGCTGCAGCGCTTCGACGGTAGACAACCGAGCCGCTTAAGAGGCGGAAGCTTCTGTGCCGCTCGAGAGCTACCTGGCCGCGAGGAGTGTCTGGCTTCTAAGCATCGAGATTCCGCCGGAGTCGTCATCCCTTCAAGTTCGCTGACTCTGATGGCGGTTGGTAGGAAATGCTACGGCTTCCCTCTGGTGATGCACACCGTGGCGGCGGTGCCGGCGGTCTGGATTTTGCGGAACGTCTGTCACCGTCGACACTAGGATCGACAACATCCGGTATGCAGGCAAGAGGCCGGCGGTGCGGCTCACCCCTCGGAGACAGGACCAGACTGCGGAGGAGACTGCCTCCACACGGGTTCATCGAGGTCGATAAGGACCACGTTGCTCATCGTGTGGCTGTCTCTCGGAAGCTGCAAAGGAAGCTGATGGAGGTGCTCTACACGCTTAAGTCGTCGCCTTCAGTACTAGCTTGCGACCTCGACAGTCTCGGTGCCGTTTGTTGCACGCCTCTGCGGTCGCTGGCATTCTCCAGGGCTCCTTTTGGTTTGCGTTAAAGTTCTTTCGAGAGCTCGTTGCAGGCTATTGCCTTGAAGTAGTTGTCCTAGCTCTGCCGCCCTCGATTAGAGGTGGGAGAGTGGACTTAGTGGTTGATAATACCACTGAAAGGGTGGCCCGTAGGGGTCCTGCTTGAAAAGTGCCGTCTTGAATGAGGCGGTAGTTTAAGGACTGGAACGTATGCGTTCTGCGCTGATCAGTACGATGGGTCAGGAGTGAGGGCAACCCTGAGGACTTGCCACCACGCGTCCCCCTGACCATGCGCTCAATTCCATTGTACTTGCGCTCAGGCGGTTTCTCACTGGAGCTGTGGCAGATGGGAGGTGACCTCGCCCAAGCTCGTTTCCCCAGTGACTCGGATTCCCTTGCGCTCGTGATTCAGTTTCCAAGACGTGTTCTCACACCTCCCATTCAACGCAGTTTTCGTCAAACGAGACGAAATGCAGAAACTCCTTTGGTTTCCTGTCGGGGTTTGAATACAGGCCGTCGAAACACGCTTTCACAAAAGTGTTCCGATTGCCACTGTGCCTGTCAACTTCTCCTGCTGCGGCTTCCTTGTGCTTTCCTCCTACAATTTCTGCCAGAGCTCGTTTCATGGTGTGGCTAACATTCAGTTGCCGCTGACTTCGGAGGCTCCGGCATCTCAAGTATTGGGCTCGGGGCCGCCTTTGCAGGTGCTTTCTTCGGTTTAGCGAGTCAAGGAGGCCGACCGTAAGAAGAAAACGCTAAAAACACCAGCAAAATCGGTTCCCGAGTTCACAAACAGCATTGAAAACTGGCGTTCACGAACAGACGAAACGAGCTGTGGCAGTGAAAGCGGAGGAGGAAAGGAGAGTTCACCGCACAAAGCGGAAGCAGCAGCTGGGGAAGTTGGGAGCCCAGTGGTAGCAAATGCGGCGCGGCAGCCTCGAGGCTGCCTCGTGTATCCTGCCATTTCTGTGTACATGCTCATCCATTCTCGCATGCGAATTGCGAGAATTATGCAGCCCGAGCCGCGTCCCAATACGAGAATATGCGAGATACGTAGTCAGATTGAATGTATGCCTAGGGGGGGCTAAGCTACAGCTTACAATGCACACGAGCCGTGTTCACGCCGGGGGAATTCTTCGGCAAATGACTCTTCATTGTGTGGCAATCTAGTCTAACCCGTCTCTACTCTAAACTCGTGCAGACGAGCTTAGACGACATGATATTCTCATCGTGGAGCACTGTTTTTGACCTTTGTGCTGCTGTTTCCGTCACCACAAAACTACCGGTGACCTAAGGCTCGCCGTTCTTAATTTCCTCTAGCTCCCTGTTTTCCAAGAAGACTGTTCCCGAATTGCTTGCTTTCAAGCTGCGCTCCGCGATGGTTGCGGTTGGGGTTTCTGGTAGTTCTAGCGTGCAATAGTGAGTTTTACCTACACCAGAACTTACTGGTGGATCAGGTGGTTTTCAGTCCAAAACAGTGATTTAAAGGTTGCGTGAATCATTGCGAGGATCAAAAAATATATGGGGTTTGGTCGAGGTGCTCTACCTGAGACTGGGCAAGGTTGTTGGGTTATGGGAATCACCTGTCGATTCTAACACCAGCGCCCCCCCACACTATCGTGCACAACCCCGCTGCGTCCTGAGCGGAACACGAGAAAAAATAAGACTTGTATGGGATGCCGATTTCAGCAACATACAGGAAGAAGGCGGAAGAAGGTTCGACCCCCTCCGCGGAGCAGGGAGAAATCGGTCACGTCGTCAGTTGATATCCGCATGGAAGAGACGCTCGAACACGTACCGTGGGATGCGCCGCAGCAAGCGGGGATCATGTGTTTGGATCGCCGTGCTCGGAGAACCATGGGGTCTTACCAACAACTGCGGTGTCGATGTCCTGGGGGTACAAATGCTCATGGCGGAAATAGTCGACAAGAAGCAGGCGACGAGAGTTCCCGAAATGCCACACGCCTGGGGAAGTCTTCGCGCTCTCGGCGGGAAAGGTAGTTTCGCGCATTAGGGGAATGCTTGGTCGGCTGTCCACAGCAGAATTGGCGGTGGGCTTTGTGAAAGCTCTCACGTCACGTAAACTGATGTTCGGAGGTCTCAAGTTGCGATAACAGACGGGCGACGCGCCTCTGGCCGGCGAAGCACGACCAAGAGGTGCGTCGTCCAACTCCCCACGACTCCGTGGAACAAGGTATTGCAGGCAACTCACTCCCGCGGGTTTCAAAGACCGGAAGAATGAGAAGTGAGAACGAAAAGTAGAGAAAAAGCAATCAATAAAACTACGATCTGCAACCTGTCAGCATCTCATTTTCTTTGATTCACTCCCGGAAAGAAAACTGAAAGGAACAAAATGATATGAGTCTTAGCTCATCTTCTTAGTCTTGCCGGCCTTGTTTCTCGCGTACGTTGCAATGCGGGTCTCACGGTCTGTGTTGTTATGGGTTGGCCTATTTTCTGCGAAGATTCTCGTCTGCCCGAGACTCCACCGGGAAAGGGTGGAAGTTCACGGAGACAATCGTTACGACTTGTCCATCCAATATTGTCGGGTGCCTCATCAGCGTCATTGGAGACTCACAAAGACTTCGTAAGCGTACCTTGGGTGAGCGGCATGCGGAGACCCTTCTGCTTGGGCAGCTCAATGAGGACCTCAGACTCACGACGCCCGATCACGAAGATGTTCTGCTTTCTCGTGGCGAACGTATTGTTGTTGGTGTCCTTAACGTGAACAATGTCGAAAGATCCGGGGTGCTTCTCCACATCAACAACCTCACCAACACGGCCAGTGTTGGCGCCGCCTGTATCGTGTATTGCAATTATATTCGAATAGCAAGAAAAGGCGCAAAAGGCATGCAAAGTAGGGCAGTAATGTTGATGGTACACAGGTGCAAGACTACGCATACCAGTGACCATAACGTAGGTACCGACTTTAAACTTGACGAAGTCGACGATCTTGCTCGTGTTAATGTCGATCTGGATGGTGTCCCCCTTGGAAATCAACGGCTCAGCGTATCTGATCGTGCGCCCATCGTGGGTGGTAAGCGTCGGAACGTTGTTGTTGGCGGTGTAGCACTGCGTGACCTTGCAGAGCTTGAGGTCCTCCGAGCACGGGTGCAGTACGAATCTTCCCTTGACATCGTACATCACCCTGAACCTGTCCTGGGTCTTCGGGATAGACAGGATGTCCATGAAGCCAACAGGGTACTTCGGGTCGGTTCTGACCCTGTTGTCAACCTGAACGAACCTCTGCTTAGCAATCATCATCGTCTCACCTCTGTTCAAGGCGTACTGTATAGATATGTTGGTAAATTGGATCGTAGTCAACCATTTGAAGACGAAAGGCCGCTTTGCTTGATACATGTTCACAGAGGTGTTTGTTGACCCGGCGATAACGTCTGTTCTCGACTCTTCCGCTCGTCTTAATGTCATGTAGTCTTCATCTGTTCACTTGAAAACAACCCCTGTAATGGGCATACCTTCAAACGGTTGCGGAGGATGAGGATGAGCGGCAACGCCTCTCTGCCCTTGTGGGCACCCGGCTTGCACTTCGGCGCGTACACACCCGACAGCTTGTCCATCATCCAATGCTTCGGGGCGGCGAGCCGCTTCATGTGCTTCTTCGGTCCGCGCGTCATTTTGCTAACTTCTCTTCAAATGGGAGATACTGGCGGGAGTTGAATACGGGCTTTAGTGTGACAACTAGATCACAGAACACGCAGGCTTTTTCGGCAACAAATGCCAACAGAGCGTCCTTGCGAGTTTCACAACAAACGAGTCCCCCAAATACGACTGCTCCTCGCCGTAGGGCTGAGCGAACTGCGGCAACTACTAATACCCGGCTTGTACATGAAATGGAACGAAAAGACTACGCATGCAGAGCCCGTGGACCAAAGGAAACATGAGGGCAGGGTGAGTACTCGAAGAAAGTGTCAAAACTGCAGACAGGGTTCTAGTGTCTTTGTTTCACTGAATCTAAACGTCTTCTGCTAGACTGAGGGAAAAGGTTACAAAGGTCAACGACTGTTCTCAGCGCGTCGACGTCGCGTCACCGGCGGTGTGTTCTAAAAGGTCTGTATTCATAGATATGCTCGCACACAGGCTGGAATGCACCAAAGACTCCGACGATTGGAGTTTTTCGAAACTCTGAGAGAGAAGTTCTTCAACAAGGATCTTCATCCTCGTGCTTGCTTTCACTTCTTCAGACGATGTGCACCGGATTTGGCCAGCTGCCGAGTTGAGCTTGCAAGGTTTCAGCAACAGTTCGAGGCGATGAGGAGATGGCTTCAATGATGCTCTCTAAAAACGGAAGAGAGTCCGCCGGTGAAGTGAAGCATAGTGTGTTGCCGACTGGTGGATACGGAAGGTGGATAGGATTGACGAACAGAGTCGTCTCAAACGGCCGCGTTGGCAACGTTATGTGAGCCGCAGCACGAATGACACAGTGGCCCACCGCTTGTGTTGTATCGTACCGACGAAGAGTGGCAATCAGGTCTTCGTCCATGCGTGGCAGCCACACTACAACCTCGCAGGCACAGGTCTTGCACAGCGAAAGAAGCGATGACAAGCCGGCAAACGGTGCCCCACCTTCCTCCACGTCCAGTAGAACTGATGCGTCGAGAACAACTGTCAATCTGCTTTCTGGAGGTTTGTCAGGCAGTGTCACCTCCAAGAGTGGCTGATCATTTTCTACAGACGCTTTCAGGCGCTTAGCAGACGCCCATGCGCCCCATTTCATGTAAAACCTGATCAGCACCCCTGCCTTCGCTACGCCTTCCATCAACTCCGCTGTGTCGTACTTGTCGTATCGCCACTCGACGTGCGGGTCGGTACTGTTGCCGCGAACAAACTTCTCGTTCGTAGATGGCCGACCTCGTTCCTTTTGCCGAAACTT
Organism: Diplonema papillatum; assembly: GCA_030068145.1. Taxonomy (NCBI): domain Eukaryota; phylum Euglenozoa; class Diplonemea; order Diplonemida; family Diplonemidae; genus Diplonema; species Diplonema papillatum. The sequence continues at coordinate 56,441 of JAPJBO010000691.1, forward strand.
TAAGAAGAGCAAAAAACTACGATAAAACAGGCGTGCTACACGGAGTTCGTTTCGAAAAAGCAGCGACCATGCCGTTTGAGGGCCGCGCTTGATGTCCCTCCTGGCAAGGGCAACATTAAGGTTCAAAAAGGCTTGCTTGGTGTTCGCTTCATTTCGTGGCGTTACTTTGACTTGCATTGTGTAGTCACCATCTTGAAGGTGTCCACTTCGCAAGTCGTACGTGTCAGAAGAGTGAAAAGGCGGGTCATGCATCTTCACGTGCGGGGAAACGTAAGGTTGGCCGTGGGGGATGGGAAGCAGACTAATAGGGTGCGGACGAGGTGTAGACGGGGTTCGTGCTCTTCGTGGAGATTGACGCTTGCTATTGTTGTGAGGCGGAGATGTGCGTGGCCTGCTGGTATCTGAACTGCGGTTTCTCGCCGGACTCTTTGAAGCCGGTGACAGGGACGGCGAAGGTGTGCGGCTACCGTTTCGGGTTGTGTTCACGTGCACCGAGCGTGGGTACATCTTATTTTTTGTGACCTTACTTTCGTCGCTGTCCGTGCGGCTATTGCCATCAACAACTTGCAGCGGCTTCGACAGCTTCAAAGTACTGTTGTTCCGAGACAAGGGTGACCCTGCCACTTGCCCGGGATTTCGGGACAAAGACACGCGTCGTGTCGGGGATGCTCGCCGCGGCTGTTGTTGGTGTTGGTGTTGTTGCTGCTGCGGCTGCTGCGAGGTTGCCTCCTTGGCTGAGCCACTGCCTGTCCGCTTGCTTCTCGCTGAATGAGCGGCGGTTCGCCGTCTTCTTTGCACAGAGCCCGTAATCGGAACTGCTGGGTCTGGCGGAAATGTAGTTTCCAGCTTTGACGACGCCACATCAATCCCTCTGCTGTCGGCATGAAGCATGCTGCGCTCGCGCAAAGCGCTGCGGGTACCGTGCGGCAGGTTACTACGGCGATCTAGATGTGGTCCTGCGGCAAGTGGTGCATTTTTCGAGGGCGACACATGAGAACTTTGTCTAGTTTGTGGGCTATGCCTGCGGGGCGAGCTGCCTCGCAGGCGACGCTTTTGGTGCAGCAGTGACAGATGCCTCTCCTCTCGCTTCATCACATTGTTCTGGTACTTCGGCGACGTTTCAACGAAGGCTGTTGTGACGATATCCGGCAAAAGATGTTGATAGTACTTCGACCCGTCACTCAGTTTTAAGTCAGCAATACGGTCACATAGCTGGTGCAACTTGGATAGCCGGTCGCTTTGGGGCTCCGAAGGCGAGGTGTCGAACGACAAACACATGATCGGACTTCCCTTCTCGGCTGACCAGACTACTGCATTCATGTCCAGACCGGCACTCAGCAGCACTTCGCCAGTAGAGGCCAAGCACTTCACCGGCCCTTTGTGTTCTTTAAGCGTCAGGTTTTTGGCAGGCTTCAAATCACCGGCGCGATACCGGTGAATAAAAGAGTCATCAGAAGCGCTAAAAACGTATCTGTGTAAGTTGGAGGGGTCGAAACCAGTTATGTGTAGTGTTTACAAAGCCCTGCATACGTCTCACTTCTTGTTTGAGAGTTTAAGAACAAGGTGGACTAAGAACGTGACCATCGGATTTTCCATACTCTTAACTTCCCCGTACTTCTAGCGAGTGCAGGCGTTTCGTCGGCGTGTTGCGGCCGGCGGTCATGGCACGGTGGGTGGCGGTGCCGTCGGCACAGCACCAGGCATCTTGGTGAGTTCGACTCACGGGAGATCGCTGCCTCTACGCTGTGGTCTCTTCATCTCGTCTACCGTACAGCCAGTGCAGTTTCGATCAGAAACTCCAGTCCTAACTGTACAAAGGGTATATCCGGTGGATAATAAGGTTTGAAATCGTTCCAAATAGAAATGGCATACTCTCCGTGCTGTATGAGGAATGTCACTTGGTCGACGTGGGCGTTTGTGGTGCCTAGAACTTCGAGAGAGTGTTCATCGACGACTGCTATTTGGCCGTCGGAATACCCAACCCAGACGGCTTCTTCGTCATCGCCGATGATGGTTGCGAGACACGTCGGAAATGGCGTCTGTATCGCTGTAGAGTGCCTTCGAAATTGGCGTATCTCCAGCAATTTGTTGGCCGTCGGCTCGCGAATGCTGATCCTGCCGTCGTCGTGGCCGCACCACAAAAGGTTCCCCACAGCCTCGGCACATGTGACGCTGTCAATGCTCGGGAGCGGCTCGGTCATGATGGCATGCTCTATTTTTATCAGCTTTCACTGTCCGCGTTCACGTTCGGTCAGTCCAGCCCTTTCTCAAGGGCTGTTGGCACAAGTCCAACAACTACGACTAGCACCGTGCATGACACAGATGCTGGGAGTCAAAAGACAATACATGCGTCGCGCTCACCTAAAGGACCCCGACTACGGCTTGAGGCTCACTATAAATTGCCCTCGTCATTCACAACCGAATCCATACGGCTTTGAAAGGCTCCAATGGCAACAATTCCGATCAAAAGCTGGGTATAAGAAATAAAATAATAAAGACGAAGCAGGTGAGATTCGGAGAAAAGGCGGATTAATAACAGAGGCCGAGTGAAGAAGAGAGAAGTGTATGGCACCGCGAAAGTACGGGAGAAAGAATGGAAAAAAGACAGCGCACTTGCATGAGGAAAAGGCAAAATAACAAAGAAGGCTCGTCCAGGGCAAAAAGAAGGGCAAAGGGGCTCAAAAGCGAGGAAAAACGAAAGAAGATAGATTGATGGGGATACCGGTCAGACGTCGGTACAACGACTGTTTACCCTGTCGATGAACAACGTATTTGAGGTTCCACACCCACAATTTGATGCAGTCACCTCACCCTGTCCAGGACGGAGGCGCTGAAATAGAAAGACGTGTACAAGTATTTGCCAATTCCTCCAAAACCACGAAACCACGGCGAAGTTGGTAGCCAAAACTACAGCCAAAACACTCTTGTTTATGGGGTGGATGTTGGTGGGTATTGATGCGGGGGGGTAACTCTTTTGGTTGCGGCTTTGGCAGCGCCTTTTAGGTACATAATAATTGCTTCTGGTGTGGAAGGTTTGTCGTCCCGGTCCATCAACGCACCGGGTAACCCCAATGAAAGGGTAGAAAGTGAGAGCAAAAGTATCAGAAACGAATGCGTAAGAGGAACTTGAAAACAGAAAGCAAGATAGACAAATGAGTCAACGCCTCTTTCTCTCAAAGCGCTCAGGTCTCAGTCTAATTAGCACTTGAAGGAAAATGCCTTGTATTCTGGCAACCGCTTCCCGCAGACAGGGCTTTCGGAGAAGGAAAATGCCTTGTATTCTGGCAACCGCTTCCCGCAGACAGGGCTTTCGGATTCTCGGATGCAAGGTGTCGGCTGGGTTACATCGACGGCCAGGCACACTACGGAATCTGCAACAACAGGGCCGTGATAGGTATTGAGCGGAAGGGGTACTCCACTGCAATACCCTGGCTGAAAGCGTTGCAAGACGCCTTGAAGAGGCTGGGTACTATGTTCCGACGAAAAGCATGTCTGCGAATGCGTTTACCCGTCTTCCAATCCAACGAAAGAACTCTGCGCGACGCTGTAGAAGACTCACAGGAGAAACGCCTACTACAAGGGGCCGGCCCGTACAAACAAAACATCGCGTCTATTATTTTTCGTAATAACGATTAGGGTAACCTACTTTAGGGAACAAATTTTAATGACCTAAGGAGCCATCGGGGGACCTTCAGGTCCCTAAAATGCTAAGATTTTTGTAGTCCATTGGGAATTTGTGCCGAAACTGTACTTCCGACCACGCAACGATGCAGGCTGCACTCCACGAAAAACACACATAATATGGGCTGTTTAATTATTGGGTAAGGTGCCTTAGGGGACTAGTCCCAATGTGAAATGTGCCCGACTAGTCCCACTTGGAAATTGTTACCTTGACTTTTGTCAGGGAAATGCACTTAACAAATTTTGAGCAAAGTTTTGAAATTTTCATTTTTCCAGATTTTTGCCGATTTTTGCCCGAAAATCTGAAAATTCCGAAAATTTGCTAAGAAAAAATATTTGTTAAGTACACTTCCCTGGCAAAAAGTCCAATGAAATTGTTTGCCCTCAGAGAACTAGTCCCCTAAGGGCACATTTTCATTGGGAAGTACTGGGAAATGCACTGAGCAACTTTTTTGCAAATTCTTACCAGGAATTGTAATGCAAAATAGGGACTAGTCCCCTAAGGCACTTTTCCCCTAATTATTTGAATTAACAAACAATGTGAATTTGCGGAATGCAGGATTACCTTGGTTTGGCTCAAAGTGCCAAAAGCCGATGAACTTCCCCCCGAACGGATCTACAAGCAGCAAGAACATGAGAGAGAGAGAGAGAGAGTTGGAGCAGGGAACATCTCTCCGAGGAGATTCCTCACTACTACCTCGTACTTCTAAGGCGGGCGTAGGTCATTCCGTCGGTGGCGCGGTGCGGGCCGCGGCCCCGTTACCGAGGGTGACGACGTTTGGCACAGCCGGGGCCGTTCTGGTTGGCGGGCAAGAACATGATCTGAGGCCTGAGAAACCCTGACTTTGTGATAGCTCGGTAACTGTGTCGACCAACAACCAGAGGTTTGGAAAAGTTTCAACCTTCACTCGGTCACTCGGATACATGTTCTGTTTTTCCACGCTTCAAGCGCTTTACCATGTGGTGCACAGCTGATTCCTGGTGTGTAACACAGGCTCTTTCGCTCCTTATGGTTGCGGGTATGCAAGGGGGTTGGCACAAAAAGTCCCCATTTGCGGGTAAAACCCACAACTGCAGTGATGAAATAAAGTTAGAGGTTACAAGCGCTTTTCGGGTAACGACGAAAAGCCATAGGTGGCAAACATGTGGGTTACGGTGACTCAAGTTTGAGGTTGTACGACTGGGCCTCACGGAACCTCAGCAGCAGAGAGCGCGAGGGCTGTCCAAGAATGGCCGTGAAGTGGCTTCCACCGTCGCCACCTTTCAAGTCATCGTCGTGGAGCGGTAGGCTGAGGCCTCCGGGAGGCCGCAAGGGGGCGCTGTATTCTTTGTGTAATGGACAGTGATCCCGTCGTCACGTCGTCGAAGTTGTGCAAGGTAAAACAAAAAGACTGTCGGAAATCTATGGAGACATGTTTCGAAGCTGAAAATGAAGAGAGAAAGAAGTACCAGACAAATGAATAGGAAGAACTAATGACTTGACCTTGTATGCGGGTTCGTTCTTGCGTTTCTTCCTCGATTCTCGATGAAGAAGAATTCTGGAAAACGGAGAGAGGGGAAAATAGAAAGAGAGAGAGGGGAGTTTGTTGAAATAGCGAATAGCGGCGAGTCTCTAGCAGCGGGCCCTGCTCAGACGCTATGTAGCAGTGGTGCTGCCCTAGTTGCCCATCCAAGTGTACAAGCTACGCTCAGCTAAAGAATTCAGTCAGAATTCAAACAGTCAGAATGACTATCTGGTCATGAGACCTCGCTTTTGGCAGACTACGTCGGTGTACAAGCTTCTTATGCAATTGACGGCCACCAACGGAAAAGTGGACTGCGAAACTGCTGTCTTGTATGCATGATGAGTAGAGGGCTTCGGCGCCCTTCCCCCCTTCTTCGGAGAGAGCTGTTGAATACCACATGTGCGACCACCACTTCAGATCTCTGCATCCGGGTTGCGGAATGTCCGCAACCCGGGCATTGTGATCACAGGAGCACAACTCGAGTGTACTGTGAGATATCATGAGATATCACGTACCCGATACGTATCACGATTGGCTGATACGCAGGTACCAATCGATGACAGACCCATGTAACAACCCCGATAGATAGCGTCTTTCTGTGAGAAACCGGAACCGCTCAACAGTAACTTTTGGGTGACAAACAAACCCTGACGCATCAAGTACGTCTCATGTTGGAACCTAACGGAAAAGAAAACGCTTGAAGGGGGAGGGTGGTTGACGGCGGAAATAGAGAAAGGTCAGAACGGAAGATGAGTAAGAGAAAATAGAGAACGGGAAAAAAGATGCATCACTGCGGCAGTGGAGACAATAAGAGGAGGCCCCGATTCAAATCTGATTCTCGCCCCCTGAATAAGATGTTCCCAGGTCTGAAGTCCATCTTTCGGATCATGCATTTTGGATTCGGTTCGGTACGGTGGTTTCCAGTTGCAAGTACCTTGAAGCGTTATCCTCCTGAACACACACCTCGGGGGATATGTTGCGAAGAATGCCCAACTGCTTGCGTTCCTTCTTCCTGCAAATAATACCCCATTAGGTTCGGTTCTCTGCTGAGTACTGCGCACTTGCGCCACAGATAGCGCTGAATTGCTGGTGGCAAGCCACCTAATCACTAGGCTAATGGTCCAAAAAAAATTCTTAGCCGTCTGCTGCTCATATCGACAGATGCTACAACGTATGTCGTTGTCCTGAACGCTCCCACCCGCACTACCAACCATGTTTCGTACAGGGTAAGCACTGTTTGCATCGGGGGTACCGTATTTCGAAGTACACTGGTGCTAGGACATACCCTTCGCGATCTAGAGACCGTCTTGCTCAGGCCAGCGTTTGTGCGACCAAACCTTTTTGCTCAGTCCGGTGTTTGTGCGAGTCCCTGGTGCTCAGTCCTGCAATTTGCTGGTTCGCCGGCGCGTTGAGTTTCAAACGCAACATTGAAGACCATACATGTTGCCCGGGCGTGGAAAAAAAGGGTTGACTCGCCGATTTGGACAGGACAAAAAGTCCTGTCCGGCGGGATTCACACGCAGGACCCTTGGGTCAGGAACGTCACTCTGAAAACCCAGGAGAGAAATGTCCTGGATTGGGGTACCCTCCAGAAAAGGCGGCTGTATCATCTGGGTCTTTGGACGGGATGGTCAGCAGGATCGTCAATGTGTCACCAATCAATATGCCCGCGCATTCCCTTTTGGCAATCCTGCACGTCCGAGCAAGCTCGTCAGTGGCAGCTTTGAGGCGAGCAAAAGTTCGCTTGACTTTTTAACGTGGACAGGGTCATGGTGGAACTGGCAAAGGTATGTTAAAGGATGCTCCTGGCATAAAACCTCAGACCCCTATAAGAAACCTGAACCACCTCCGCCAAAAAAGGATTCAAGGTTTTTTGTTTCATCATTTTTGAAAATACGGTTATTGGCAACTAGAATTTCAATTTTCAAAGCAGGTGCTTATACATGGTTATGTCGATATATCGATATCTCGTCAATCCCCAGCGGCGGTCAGATATTGATCGGTCGCTATTTTTTACCGGTAAATAAGGGGCCTTTTTGTCCCGAGGGCAAGTTTTTTTCACGAGACGAGCCCGAGGGCGAAGCCCGAGGGCGAGTCGAGTGAAAAAAACTTGCCCGAGGGACAAAAAGGCCCCTTGACCGGTACAACGTAATTTTTTTACCGGCTGGATTTTTTTTGCCTGCCGCTGAACAGCTGCAATGAGGCCCAGGAGCAAAAGGAAACGGAATGAGCATTCCTCACCACAAGACAACATGCTAAAAGGGTTGTGCTAAGAAAGGGCGGTGTTCATGAACACCTCGCTTCTCAGTCTCACTCTGAGAAGGAGTTGCTTTTTTGGTCGTGTAGTTGCGGCTCTTCACCTTCAGGCGTGCTGCCAGCTTTGGGTACTTGTCTTTCAGAGTGACGCCGAATTCTGAGGTGTGCTTTGCATTCAGCATGCTGTAGATTGACCACATGGTTGAAGGCTTGAAGCTGCGGTCGTCTACCAGGTGCTTGAAGAAGGTTGCGTACTGTGCCTCCGTCGGCTGCTTCTTGGATGGCTTTCCCGAGAGGGGCTTTGGGTACTTGCAGTGAACTTGAATGTAGTCTATGAAGTCCCTCCACACCAACGTATAACGTTGCCTGGACTTCTCCGCCAGAGCGCTGTCGCTGCTTTCGCCTTCAGAGCTTTTTCAAAACTTTTTTTACCGGCTGGCTTTTTTTTTTCCTCCGGCCTTCAGAGTTTTCGAGGGGTGCCGGGACAATAAGGAGGCTATTTGTCCCGCCGGGACAATAACCGGGAAAAAAATCCTATTTTCTCCCGGTTATTGTCCCAGTTATTGCATGCGGCACGCACGAGGAAGATGGCAGGAAACTGGCCCAAAACCAGGACCAACCCGATCGGAAAGTGCTTCCTAGACTGTTGTTTGGGCGCAGAGAGCTCCCAGGAGACCACAAGACACCCACAAAATCTACAAAACCCAGGAATCCAGGAGGTTGGTTGGAAGTAAAAAAAGAATGCCCGGGAAGAGGAAACGCGATCCGTCTCCAAGTGCATCTGAAGAGTCCGCTTCAAGACTCGTCAGGAGATTCGGTTCTTCCTGAGAAGTCCAGAGCCCGTTACACGGCTGTGTGGAAAGAGTTAGTCGAGCACATCTGCACAAACGCTGGGAAGTTTCCTCGCGGTTTCTTCGAAACCAAACAGCAGCACCTTGCGCCTTTCACACAGCGTATCCCTTTTTTCTCTTCGTAACCGATCAGCAGTGCCTGCGCCTTGTCTCACCCCTACACCGCCACCAGCGTGCAAAGACCCACTTCGCTGTCAGCTGATACACCGCCACTAGCGTGCAAAGACCCACTTCGCCGTCGAGAAAAAAAAAAGGCAGCCGGTAAAAAACTTGCCCGTGAAAAAAGTTGTCCGAGGGACAAAAAGGCCCCTTATCTACCGGTAAAAAATAGCTATTATTCCCGCAAAATCATTATTTTCCCGCAAGATTCCTTATTTTCCCGGCAATTTCTACTGGGCGCATAGGGGGGAAAGAGGGGCAGGTACCGTCGACAAATAGGATTTTGGTGCATGAAACCACTTGAAAGGGGCAGCAATTGGGTTTCTAGAGTGAAAGTTCTGGTGGGTAAAACCAGCTCACAACGCACAGGGATTCGAAGGCTCTTTATTTTCCGGTAATAATAGCTATTTTTCGATATCGAAATATCTTTTCTCGATATATCGAAAGATATCGAAGTATGAATATGTGCACAAGGCTCGTTGTTGGATCTGCGACTGGTGTGTGCTGATTGTTTGAAGTGCTTGCACGGAGCTGTGTCCGGGTCCGTTTTTGGAGCACTGTGCGCTCCGTATCTGACCTGCCTGGCCGTCCTGATGAAGGTTGTACGCCCTGATCGAGACCTAAACATCGGACCTGCTGCTAAAGGTGCCAGCTCACAGCTTTCAAGCACCGGCCGTCGGCCAATGATGGATGGCCTCCGAGGATCTATGCCTGCACGCCTAGTTCTCCGGCTGTGAAAACATGTCCCGGAAGCAGCAGAGGACGAGTGGGCATTAGCATCAAGAGCGAAGGACGGAAAGACGGCACCGACGCAAGCGAATAAGCGACAAACGATCTCCACGTTCGCATCGAAGTCGGAATCTAAAAGACGTGAAGGAGAATCCATCCAGTCGAGCGGGCAGACGACCACACAGGACAACTCGGCCATCGCTCACGCGCCGTGAAAAAGGAGCTATCCACACGCAACCGAACCTGGACGAGCAGTCGAAGGAGAAGCAAAGCACCGAGCGCGCGCGTGAACGCGACGATCAAGACAAGCTGAAGACGAAAGCATGACACATCACGTGCGAAGAGATAGAACCGTGACGCCGGCGATGCAGATTATCGCCCAGATTCTTTGCATTCTAACCTAAACTCCCGCTGCGAACCAATGCCTCCTGGAACAAGAACAGAAAGGAGGAAAGTTTGTTGACAGGGGTATCGGAGGCTCTGGCGGAGTAGGCCTACAGAAGAACTAGACGGATGCTCAAGGCAGCTTGGAGCACGCATACTCTCCTCGAAAGAACGGGGATCGAAGTGTACGGGAGGGGTAAGGTAACCTGTGGGAGAGTGCCTTGCGATACAGAATCCCACAGTTAAACTACGATGAACCTTGTTTTGCCCCGGTACAGTGAAAGAAGTTTTAGGCGCCGTCTCGGGAAGCCGCACTAAGGACGTCCTTGTTGCATTCGTGGAAGGTCAGGCGAGACTTGAGCTCGTCCCCAGTCGACGAGCGGTTTGGCGTTATGACTGTCTTGGCGACGCAGAAAACGTCGAGGACACAGAGAGGAGGCCCAGTCATGGCGACGTTGGGGTAGCGCGACTAAACAGAAGGTTTTGCAGTGTTGCGTGTGTGGCCCAAGCCGCCTTGAAGTACTCTTTCTCTTCGTCGGAGAACTTGTCGGGAAGGGATCCCGTTTTGCCGTCCAAGGGCATGGCCGTTCCACACTTCTTTTCAGGACTTTCATCCCGCACGGGTCGAGGTGGCGAACTGCACACCAGAACCAGTATCCGCTTTCCTCCGCCACCACAGCCTCAGGATTCCAGTACCCCTTGTACGAGTCCAGAAGAATGCTTGCGAGGGGGGGTTGGTTTCCGTTTCAGCCAACGCTGAAAGCTTTTCGGCGGCGGATGCGGCAAAGCTGGAAGCTGCTGAGCGCGTTTCTGCATTTCACAATCAGGTGCAACAGCGTCACCACCACCAACGTCAAGAACGACCCTTCAATGGCTAACAGCTGCACTGATACTAGCAAGCGTGCTAGTCCCATCAGCGACCCACTCGGGCGGATGATAAAAACAAATTCGCGAGCGACTACGTGCGGATTCCTTGACAAAAATGTCATCGATATCTATATATCAAATCGATACCCTTCGACGTATCGATATGCAAATAATACAAAAATATATCGAAATTATCGGTCGACATATCGACATAACCATGGCGTATAAAAAAGAAAAGGAACGTTGCACTGCGTGTTCTTTTACCATGTTCTTTTCCTCCCGTCGGTCAACCTCCCCGAGTGATACACAACTCTTTTGTTGAATTGAAAGTTGAATTGGTTGCCTGCTTTGTAGCCGCTTGTTTCCCCGCTCGTGCGAGGAACAGAAGCGACGGACCAAAGCAATACGCTTAGCACCCACGTTACGAGGAACATTTTTCATAAGCAGGCCTTGCGAAAAACGGATGAAGGAGGTCAATTCCTCCGACCGTTGTCTGCACAAAAGCGCTTACAGAGGTGCTACGTTTTCAGTCGTACAAATCTGGTGTGTTTCGTCAGATCGTTGACGTTGTTCATTGACGTTTTTCCTTGTAGAAGCGCACGGAAACTGGGTCGAAGCTTGAAGAACCCATGAATCGATATGAAAAGACGAAAGGCAGCGGGAAGGCGTACTGATAAACTCATCCGCAGCAGAAATTATGTGTGCTTCCCATCTGTATGGGAACGGAGAATCGACGCTGCGTGGTCTCTTCATCCTCGCAATATCTTCACTTACGGATCAGTATATATAGCCGGAGACCCACCTGCCGGGTTCTTTCTTGCTTCTTTTTATTCGCATGTTTTCGTGTTTTTCTCAGTTTGTTCCTTTTCTCGAAATCTCGGAAAGCCTTGACATGAAAGAGGAGATAAGACGCCCTAAAAAACGAAGAAGGAAGAAAACGCAACACATCGAAAGCATCTTACCACCAGGCCCCACTCTGCACACGGTGGACCGGTCATGTGCCGGCTGCTATCGTTGACCGCACCACACGGTGGACCGGTCATGTGCCGGCTGCTATCGTTGACCGCACCACTTGACCATATATTTTGGTCATTTACCCGCAAACCCGACGTCCGGACTCAAAATGTTCGGTCAATGTTGTAGTCGTGAACATAATCGGTCCACTGTTGAGAAATAACAAGAGACTTCGCTCGACACGCAGCACCAAGAAGCGCCGAAGACAAATGTGCAAGCTGTCTCGATGTGCTGGCTGAAGACTTGGTCTTCGATAAGATGCATGACCAGCACACACAACCACCCAAATAAAATGTAGAGCAATTTACCTTATAGCCAGCAGGTACACTTGAAATTCCCTAACAGCCAGCAAAAACAAATTTAATTCCCTTCGAGCCAGCAAAACAAATTCTATTCCCTTCGAGCCAGCAGAAACAAATCTTTTTCCCTTCGAGCCAGCAAAACAAATTTAATTCCCTTCGAGCCAGCAAAAACAAATTTATTTCCCTTCGAGCCAGCAAAACAAATTTAATTCCCTTCGAGCCATCAGAACAAATTGAATTCCCTTACAGTCAGCAAAAACAAATTTAATTCCCTTCGAGCCAGGAAAAACAAATTTAATTCCCTTCGAGCCAGCAAAAACAAATTTAATTCCCTTATAGCCAGCAACAGCACTTTTTTTGGAATTTTCACATTTTCCGGATGTAGGCCTATTTTGGCCATTTTTTGCCATTTTGGCCGATTTGCCCATAGTTTGGCCTATTTTGGCCTCTGTTGCCGGGTTTAGACTTTGGCCATTGCCTCCAGATTTTGCTCATAATTTGCAAAGTGCATTTCCCTGACAACATTGAAGAAAACAATTTCCGACATTGCCGTTGACAGGCACTGGTCCCCTACAGCACTGATCACTCCCCAGGAGCAATCAGTATTCTTACTTCATCAATTCCAGCACCATAATCAAACTCACTGTACATCAATTCCAGCACCATAATCAAACTCACTGTATAATCAAGGCGCTTCCTTTTGATTCAGAAAGGATTCATGTCCGCGCGAACCCCCTACGGCACTGTAAAATGTAGGGGGGCCCTACTCCTATTGCATGTTCGCGTGTTTCACAATAACCCGGTCGGTTCCTCCATATGTACAGGCTTGCTTTTGCACGCATGTGTATCCTTTTTCAGGGTGTGCTTATCCCTTCCATCCCTTTGCTTAGTTCGTGAGCCATGATTGTTTCGTCAAAGGCATGCATCCTGGCAGGTATCCCCTTTTTTTTTTGGGAGGACAAAGCGGGAAGGGGGGGGTTAATATTGCATCATCCTGCGTAAAGTCATCTGCTCTACGATCAACAGAATTCGCTCTCTAAGTACGGAGTCAAGTCTCGTCTGTATACGCGATGCGGTTTACCGAAGCCATCGAGCGCCACGGCCAGGGATGGATACGTTTACTCGCTGATCGATGCTACGGCAGTACAGCAAACCCACTATGCAGCCTGAGTTCAGCCCCGCGCACCTAGCGCTCACAAGGCAACCCATGATCACTTCGGTGTGAGGGATCAGTCCTGACCGAGCCTAATGCCTGCCGGGCGCCTGCTCCGTTGCGGTGTTTGTTTTCTGACCAATGCGTTCCACGTCTGAAGGGTCCTTGCGTTAAGTTCGCGCCTTCTGTGGGTATACAGACTTGATCACGACTTTTGGAAACGAAGCTTACTCTTGAGATCTGGCATCGTTACCTGACAAAACCCACTCATGCAGCCTGAGTTCAGCCCCGCGCATCTAGCGCTCACAAGGCAACCCGTGATCACTTCGGTGTGAGGGATCAGTCCTGACCGAGCCTAATGCCTGCCGGGCGCCTGCTCCGTTGCGGTGTTTTGAAAACTAGGTAACTTTGTGCTCAGCGGTCCTACGAATCATGTTCCACGTCCTGTGATTCGTACTTTCAAACTTAATGCCATGAATCATGTTCTACCTCCTGTGATTCGTGTGACTTTTAACAATCTTGTCATTTCGCCCCCACTCCTTCCTACAGCAGGACAGGTCCTGCTCTGTGGGCAACCAATGTTTTCTCACCCAGGCTGGTAGAACTGGTCATCCTGTCCAGGCGTCCAGACTGGTGGGATTGGTGTGGTCAAGCTGTCCAGGCTGGTGGACTGTTCTGGTCAAGTGCTATAAGGGAATTAAATTTGTTTTGCTGCTGGCTATAAGGGAATTAAATTTGTTTTGCTGGCTGTAAGGGAATGCAATTGTTTTTGCTGGCTGTTAGGGAATTAAATTTGTTTTGCTGGCTGTTAGGGAATTAAATTTGTTTTGCTGGCTCGAAGGGAAATAAATTTGTTTTTGCTGGCTGTTAGGGAATTTAATTTGTTTTGATGGCTCGAAGGGAAATACCCCTAAAATGTAACATTTACACTTGAGGGTTGGATGAGTATCTGACCCGCACCCACGTTCACACGTGCCTGCTTTCTAGAGTGAAAATTCGCTTGGGTTCGCTTTTACGAGCTCAATGGCTTACAAGGGATAAAATACAATCACTTAGCAGAAATGCGCGTGCCCACAGGTATCCACGCAGGAATCCACGAAGCAAACGGCGCAAAATATCAAGTGCCTAATCAGAAGTTGCTTGGTCTTGTGCAACGTGTGTCGACCTCGACTGTTTCTTTCTTTTATGTGTTTTGCCACAAGAACTTTCAGTCGCTTTTTTTGAATTTGGGGTGAGGGGGCCCGGGGGGCGAATCATAGTTCGTTGTTTAGACAGAACACTGTCTCTCATGAAGCTAGCATCAAGTCTTCTTCGAATGAGCTCTAACCTTTTGTTAAAGCATTTTTGCAGGGGTAGTCGTCTCGTCAGGAGCCTCGATCGGCCAGTCATTGTCAGCATGATAATGGCTCGTGCGAGCGAGCGCACGTTTTGTATAGCACATGCAGGCGGCGCAAACACAAGCGGAGTGGTATTGCAAGCTACAGCTCACGCGAGCGCACGGTATGGTACATACAACCGCACGGATGATGAAGTCCATCGAGCGGAGCGAGCACACACAATACTGCACATCTCTCAACCTCTCAAGAGCACACAAGTTGTTCTCAGCTCAGCTAGCTCGGTCTTCCAATAACCATGACATGCATAGTTCAAGACGGAAAAACACTGCGACAACCTTCGTCTCTCGTGCGTACTTCGTCCGCGCTATGAGCGAGCGTTGTTGTATCAACGAAGGCTCGGGGCTGAAGACATCAGCACAAAAGCTCCAATAGCAGTGAAAAGGTCACGACTCCAACGGTCCTTCATCACGTCGCGGGAGCATGAGAGAAATAGCACGACGCCTTCAACCGGTACTGAGAACTCGATGTCATTACTGAGTACGGACGGTACATCCTTATACTACTTGGATCGCGGTCAAGTAAGGCGCGTGATGGCAGAGTCTACTCCGGCAGAAGGGCATCCAACCAGTGTCAGACCGCCGGAAAGAACGGCAAAGCGGAGAAGGAGCGCTAGTGCTGCCTTTCTACACTTTACCCGTTTCCGGGCGATGATTGGGAACGGGTGGTTTGAAAGGCGACTCGTAAATGCTGAGCAAGCTCTGGATGCGTTTGCCTTTGTCATTTTGCGGGGAGGGGGGGACAAGGCTTCGCGCTGCTCCGCCAATCGGTGATCCCGACGATGAAGGAGACCCGACTCGCGGTTTGATGTTAGAGTACGATGGGGTCGTGGCGGTTTCTACCTTGTCCGGGCTGCCGAGTTTACTGGCAAACGTGTTTGTTCGGTCTTTGTTTGCCGATGGTGAACCGCCTGAGAAGCGAAGTCTGAGGTCCTTGACGTTGACGTTGCTGACGATGCCCTTCGATTCGGCCGGCACAGGAGACAACACGCTTCCAACACCGTCGTTGTTATCGACTGGGAGGCCAGGCATGCCGGATAATCGAGTTGGCGTCATTGTGACACTGCTCTGACGTTGGCGCTCAGGTCTGCCACGACCGAACGAGACAGGAGTCACTTCCAGTTGCTGAGATGAAGGCATAGGCGGTAAGGAGCGCCGATGGCCGCGCCCACTCGAGCTCGGTGTCAGAGGCTTGAGCGGGACCACCTTGCTGTGGCCGTTGTCGACGAATGGTGTAGTTGGAGAAGACTGCGCAGTCGGACTGCGCCCAGTGCTGCTGCCGGAAGTTGGCGAGCAAGGCTGAACCCACTGAGCATTGGGAAAGCTGTTGTTGGGCCCACTTACCACAGGAGAAGCATGCTGCAGACCGCTTTGCGACGGCGATTGGATGAGACTCCCAGAGCGCTGTACAAGGTGGGTGGGCGCCTTGCAGTGGGGTGTAGTTGGTAGTTCTGTTGAGCTCCGCACGCTCAAGTGATTTCGGTCGAGCGGCTCACACACTTCGAGACTTGTTGCGAACTCGTGCTCCTCGGAGCCGAGGACACCACTGCCACGGTCAATAGAAGCTCCTGTTTGCAAATGCGCAGCCTCTTCGGAAACGTCTTCTTCGTATTCAAACTCTTCGCCCTCTTCGTCTTCTTCGAAGTCAAAGTCCTCTTCGTCTTCTTCGTCGTTTGTCCCAATTGTCTCGCCCTCATCGGCATCCGTCGAGTACAAGTCGTCTTCCGGCGGTGGTGTCATGCTGGTGTTTGTCCACAGGGACTCCAATGCACTGTTGTGGCCGTCTTCTCTATCGCTCTTTTTTTTCCTGGCAGCCTCAATGACACCAGCTTGCAAACACAATTTCTGCAGAACCTTCGGGTCCGACACGGGGCGCAGGCACGTCGTTTCGTGTGTAGTGGCATCGCCGAGGTCATCATGGGTAAGGTCGTGCGGTGTTGGTGGCGCAACCGAAGCAATCCATTTATGCCGCAACAGCGCTTCGGCTGCTGGCCGGCGCTCCGCCTTAACGACCATGCATTGATTCAAAAAGTCGCGACACTCCTTGTTGATGTTCGAAGGGGATTCGGGAGGCAACGAATTGCCGGACTTGCCACCGTTCCACTGACCGATAGTAAATAGAGCCTGCACTGCGTTGTCAAACTCCGGCCACGGGGCACGGCCTTGCTGCAGGATTTCGCAGGCAACGATGCCGACGGACCAAACGTCGGCTTTGGCGGGAGAGTACCCTTTAGTCAGCTGCGCCGCACGGATAACTTCTGGAGCCATCCACAGGGCTGTCCCTGCAACAGTTTTTGCAGTGGTGGCGACCAGAGACTGAGAGATTTCTTCGGCTTTCATTTTTGAGTTACCGAAATCGGCCAGCTTCAGTTGGGGGGCCGTCAGCAAAGGACCCAGCAAATCACCGTCGGGGATGTGATGGACCAGAATGTTGTCTCCCTTCAAGTCCCTGTGGAAGATCTTCTGCTTGTGGAGATGCGTGACACCTTCCACGACCTGCCGGACACACATGGCCGCAATGCGCTCGTTTAACTGGGCTCGCGAGCGTAGGAGGGCCCCCAGGGTGCCGCCGCCCATGAACTCCATGACAATGCATAACTTCCCTCGTTGGTCGAACATCGAGCCGAAACACTCGACGACGTTTGGATGCCCTGGAATGCTCTTCATGACCTTCACTTCCCTAAGGAGAGACGTGCACTGCGCGGGTACTTGGAAGTCTTCTTTCATATCGAACACTTTCACTGCACGCGGTATGCGCTTCTTGTCCGTTTTCTGGAACGCAAGGAACACGCTTCCATAGCTGCCCCTGCCCAGAAAGCGACCCCACTCCCATTGCTCATCCAGGGCATCCTCCTCATTCATGCTCCCTCGCCGCTACCTGCGGTCGTTGCCGCCGTCTCTTTCTACCTTTCTTGTTCGTCTGTTTCTTTCTTCTTTGCGTCTTTACGGTTCTGTTTTTTTCTAGTTTGTGTTTGCTTGTCCGGTCCTGTTTGCGGTGTATGTGGTGATACGAGCTGTGATACAGTGCTGCGAGTTTGTTAGACCTATATACTGTAGACTCTGACCACTCGTGTACAAATTGCGCCTCTGCACTCCTGCCTCCGTTCTTCCGCTGTTGCGACCGTACGATCACTCACCACATCGATCCCAAAATTGCGGGTTTTGACCCATCGACTTCAAAGTTCGACGACACTTTACGGCATTAGTCGTGCATTCTACGCTAGAAGGTGGCACAGCAATGACGGCGCCTTTGCCCTTCGGTTCTGACCGTCCGACACATCGGATGGCTCAACCCGGCTTTTTGCTTCTCTCTTCCACTCAGTGAAGGAGAACTACGACTTTGTCCGAAGCTACCGCTGGAAGCTGATCGTCAAACATCGTGAACGTATGCTGCAGCTTTGACACGTGTTGAGTGCACGCCGGTCACTTTAGGACGACACAACAAGAGTATTGAAACAAAACCAGTTTTAGAAGCAAGAAAATGCGTGTACTGTCGAACGAATGTTTTTGCTTGCGATTAGAAACTGTTTGAGCGAAGCGAGCTCTTCTGTTAAGAAGGGCGTCGTCATCATCCCGTGTCGAGTGCCAGACAAAACAAGAAATGGGAGAGCGATCCAGCACATAGAAAGATGGAAAGACGAACACGACAAAAAATCTAACTAGTTCGCTGCAGGTTAAGTGCAGTTCACCTGCATAGTTCTTTCAACGCCAGCCGATCTTTCTCCGTCGTGTTCCCTTCGTCACGTGGAAGGGAAGGTGCTGTCGAGTGGAACGATGAGGTTTATCGTTTGATATGGAAGCGAGCGGTGAAAGAAGGGTCTTCATCTGGCAAACGGAGTTCCATGATAGTGATGGGACACGTGAACTTGGCACCGTCTTTTGTTTCGGCGGATACGGTGCGGCGAACGCTGAGGGGCGTAACCGAGTTTTTCCGAAGCCAACCGCGTACGTATGATTCGTGGCTGCCCGACATTTCTTCAGGCATAAGCACGCGGACGTTACGGCCGATGACTTGACCTTCGGGGAATCCAAACGCGTTTTCCGCGGCTTTGTTGAACTTGGTGATCACCGACTTCGAGTCTATGGTCACAAGAGGATCCTCAAACTCGTAGTTGATGACAGCGGAGAGCTTGCTTTCCCACTCTAAGTTTTTCTGCGTGGTCAGGTCTTTTACGTACGAGACAAATGTGTACACGCCGTTTAAGTAGATTTCTTTCACCATCAGCTGCACTTCGAAGATCAGGCCAGTCTTGCTCTTCCCCTCGACGACACGCTTGGTATCAATAACCCGCTTGATATGATCGTCGAGATATCGCGCCAGGAGTCCATCGTGCTGGATGGCAATGTCCTCTGGCATGAGCATCTTGATATTGTTACCTACTATTTCTTCTGCGGGCCAGCCAAAGATGGAAGTCGCAGCCTCGGAAAAGTTCTTGACGATGCCTTTTTCACTAATGACGATCAGCGGGTAAACAGAAGCATCCAAGATCGACTGCCCGGTCACTATCGTGTCTTGAATCTTCAGGTCCTCCGTGTAGTCGCGAACACAGCCGACAAACAGCGTTTCAAGACCTTCTTTCTGGATGTCCTGCACTGTAAGCTCGCACGGAAATAGCTCGCCTGACTTTCGCTTTGCGTGAAAACCGAGAGTAGTTTTTCCTACAACCTTCTTTACTTGCGACACGATAAACTTCTTGATGTAGCCGTCGTGCTTCTTCGCTATGTCGTCTGGCATGAGCAAGTTCACCTTTTTCCCGATGATTTCCGCCATTTCGTAGCCGAACTCCGCTTCACCAGCCTTTGAAAACGTCAAAATGCGGCCTTTCTGGTTGATCAGAATGATCGTCACGGGCGAAAGATGCGTCATCGTCTCTATGACATTCGACGTGTATCGCAGGGTCGTCGCTTCCGTGATGTTCCGAGCGTACGCGATGAAATTCTGTTCGGGTGCGGGTTCTTGTGCTGTATCCCGGCCATTCGTGCTGCGGTCTCCACCTACGCAAAGATCGTACTCACAAGACAACGCTGCTGGTAAACGACAATTTCAAGGGGGGACGGCGGGCAGGTCTTGAATTAGGATGTAGCGCAGTGATGAACCATTTACGAAGCAGCGTATGGTTTCTGACACCGCAAGAGTAAATTGTGATGGTCGTGTAAATGTATCAGCGTCCAATCAGTCAGGGCAGAAACACCGCTAATGCGCAGAAACAAAAGACGACGCGCGTTCCAGCGGGCGGAGTAGCAAAGCATACTAGTGAGCCGTCTTCATTTTCTGCGCTCAGCTGTTTCACGGAGAGCTCAATTGGTATCTTCGTGCCAGAAGACGAGACGGCGATTTGCTGTATTTAGAGTTTCAGATTTGGAATATAGTGTGCGGAGAGCGCCAAAGTACTCCAGCAAGCTGAATCAAGTCTGCACAGCGACTCGTCACGCACTGCGCGCGACGAGCTGCAGAAGCTTTTTCTGCATCGTCATTTCGTATCGGACTGCACGCTCCTGCTATTTCTCACAGAAACCCGACTGATGCCGTAGCCTGTTGCCGTCAAGATTTGTCGCGGCGTGCCTGGCTGGCATGGGCTTGGATTGCCGGCTGGCCTGGCTAGCTCGCGGGCTGGCTGGTTGGCTTTTGACTGCCGCCGGAATATCTCCGTAGGTCAAGTTGGTAATTCGAAAATGCGTTGTTTGTTGTTGTGAAAACTCGAGTGTAGCAACTAATCATACCCCCTGCCTGGATTAACACGCATCCACCGGATGCCAGGCCGGCGACTTGACTAGACCGTGGATGATAAGATCTCGAAAGACACACCTCAGTGGTCATATCAACTACATGTTTTTCGCGGGTGGTGTAGTAGCGGGCCAAGTAGCCGTCATGGTTATTTGCTACATCCGGTGTCATCAAGAACTTCACGTTTTTGCCAATGGCAGCAGACTTATCGTAGCCGAACTCCTGCTCAGCGGCGTCGTTGAAAAGCAGCACTGTTCCCATGTGATCGATGCTAAGCATCGGTATCGTCGACCACTGGAAGATCGAATCACCAAGAAGCTTCTCCGACTGTTGCTGGGTCTCCAGGGTGACGTCTATGAGGTACCCGAAGAAAAAGACGTTCGACTCGGTTTTGATTTCCTTGACCATGCTCTTGACGGGAAACGTATACCCTCCCTTGTGCTTCGCCCGCAGGTGTAACTGCGTGTTGAGGATCTTCTTGACACCGGTCTCGCGGTACCGCCGCAGGTATTCGTCGTGGTGCTCCGCTATCTCGTCAGGCATCAACATCTTCAGATTCTGCCCCATGACCTCTTCCTTAGTATAGCCGAACAGCCGGCACGCGGATTGTGAGAAGAGTCGAATGAAACCGTGGTCGCTAATCATTACCAGTGCGTCATAGGAAAAGTCGATCATGGCCTCGTTCACCTGCAATACCTTCTCGTTTTCGATATCCTGCCGTCGGTCGCGCATGCAGCCCACGAAGCACGTTTCCTTGTCTGATTTGTTCTCTGCGACGTACAGTTCAACGGGGATCATTTGGCCATCCAGTCGCTTGACGTTCACAAAGCGACTCTGCAAAGAGATTGGCAGTTGTGTGAAAACAACGGTGCAATAAATAGCAAATCTAGCAACTCGTTTGCGCAGTCGAGGTGTCACCCTGTCCTCCTTTAGCCACTGACAAATTAAACGGAGCATCAGCAGCGCGCTGAACCTAAGTGTCTGCAGAAAGGACGGCGATATGTGATTCTAATTCATCACGTGGTTCCTCCTCACATAGCCTCGACCCACCATGCTGTGAGAGCACAAATATATCGGTCTCGGCACCCGTGCCTGTGACTGCGACTTCGCATCAGGTAGGCAAACTTGTAGCCACAAGAAATGGTTGAGCAAATGCTGCTATGTCGCAATTCAAGGCAAACAAGACTCTCGTGAAACGGCGCAGTAAAAACGTCTTGACTACTCACTCTCGCTGTCTAAGTTGGTGCTCCGCCACCGCAGCCTCAGTCTAAAGGCTAACGTGGGGCAAGATCGGGGCGCCGATCCATGGTCACCTTGCTTCCTTCAACAAGTAGTCTCATTCAATTTGGCAACAACATACCGATCCAATGATGTGCTTCACTCCAGTTTCTCGATATTTCTTCAAGTAATGGTCATGTTCGGCAGCGATCTCCGGAGGCTGTCATGATATTGATGAGCTGAAGGGTTCCATATCTCACAAGCATCAACTCTAGTGCTTGGGCATAGATCAATGACCGTTGTCTTCTTCATGAGGACAATTGCAACCAAACTCGCACTTCACAGTTGACATGGGTTTCCGGGTGCAGGACTACGTAGTCGAGCAGACAAAAGAGTACCAAGAGGGATTCCTCCAGTGAGAGCTTAGTCGCATTCGCGCATTCGCCAGTATAATTTTCCACTTCCTTTTCCCCTTCTACTATTCTTACCCTTTTCCTGTGAGTTGCGATATGCCGCAGTCTCACTTGTTGGATCCTTCCGACTGCATCTCGAAAAGCTCAGGAAAAAGATACCATCATCATCGTCAAGTTGTTCCCCACCAAGTCAGCAGGGTCGTAGTCGAACATGGTGGTGACGGCTTTATTCGCTCTGAGCACTGTGCCAACGGAATCGATGAAGATGAGTGGGAAGTCGGACAGTTGCTCAATAGCCTCATTGAGTTTGACAGCCTTCTCCATCTGATGCTCCGTTGAGTAGTCCACCGCGTAACCAATGAACGATTGCATGGCGCCAAACACCTTCTCGACCACCTTCAGTTCCATGTGAATCTCGCTGCCATTCGCATTGACGCCGGTGACGAGGAACGATGTGTCGATGACGTGCTTGATTCCAGTTTTACGGTACTGCGTAAGGTACTGGTTGTGCTTGCTTTTGTGCGGCTCCGGCATGAGCTTGCTGACATTCGAACCAAGCGCCTCTTTGTTTTTCCAGCCAAATAGGGTCTCGGCGGCACGCGAGAACTTCATAATGGTACCCATGTGGTTGATGACGATCACAGCTGTGGCGGACAAATTTGTGAGCGTGTCGACGTTCCTCGTCAGCTCCTCGTACGCAACCTGTTCCGTGATGTCATAACACATGCCGAGAAGGCATGTCTCCTTCGTAGCCTTCAGACCGAACAAGTTGAGCTCCGTTAAAAACAACTCGAGATGCACTGTTTCGCCTCGCTTCGTGCGTCCAGGGACTCTTCGCTTGGTGTCCACGATGTGCTTCGTACGCGTTCTGCGATACGCAGTCATGTGTGAGTCATGATTCTCCGCGAATACGGTGTCCATCAGCATCGAGACGTTTTTGCCGACGACTTCGTGGCGTTCGTACCCAAAGATCCTACTGGAGGCAGCTGTGAACTCTACGACAGTACCCGCCAAGTTGATCGTCACAATGGGGACAGGGATAATCCGATTCAGTTCGGTGACGTACAGCTTTTTTCTGCTCACCTTCATTTCGTCTGCATTGTTCCTGACAAACCCAACGTAGACCCGATCTCCATTTACCATTACTTCAGCAACGCGGATGCGAACCTGAATCTCCATCCCGTCCTTCCCCACTGAGATAACATCACGTTCCGAGTCAACAATAGTTTTTACACCCGTCTTCAAGTAGTTTCTCAAATACTCATCGTGATGTGATGCTATGGATGGAGGGGTCAAGATCTTGACATTCTGACCGACAATTTCAGTTTCTTGGTACCCCCAGGTCCTCGTGGCAGCAGGCGAGAACTGAACGACAATACCAAATTGGTTGATGAGAACGACGGCCTCGCTCGAAACGGCCAGCACCGCGTTGTTGACGCCACACCCGAGCTCGAGATCCCTGGTGTCCTCCCTGCTCACCAAAAATCCGACGTATTGCACCTGCCCCCGGTTGATGACCTCACACACCCTCAACGAAACCGGGAACTCCTCGCCGTTCTTTCTCATAGCGTAAGCTTCGCGTGTTGAGTCTATCACGTGCTTGACCTTCGTTGCCCGATATGTTTTAAGGATTTGATCATGTATTGACGCCAGCTTCGGTGGCATCATGATCTTCAAATTCTCGCCTATCAGCTCGTGCTCGTCCATGCCAAACATGCTGAGCACTTTCGCGTTCACTGACAAAATAATTCCGTACTCCGTCGCGACGATGATTCCATTTGGAGAGGCGAGATTCACCTTCGCCGTCATCTCGTTCTCTGCTTCTATCCTACGCTGATCGCTCAGATCAATCAAAAACCCGACGTAGGTGGTACGGCCGAGGTATGTCACCTCCTCGACTCCGATCTTAACATCGAAAAGTGTACCGTCTGTTCGCTTCGCCTGAGAGTCAAACGTGGACCCGAGAACACGCCGAACTTTATTTCTTGCATAGATCGCCAAGTACTCATCGTGCTGTGCACCAACGGATAGAGGCATCAACGTGTTTATGTTCTTGCCTTGTATAGCAGACTCGGCGCAGATGAACATCCTCTCTGCAGCATACGAGAACGTGAGGACGATGCCCTTTTGGTCAATCGTGATAATGGCGGTGATGGACTGGTTGGAGATAGCGTCGTTCATTTCGTGCTCCTGTTCGAGCTGCTCATCTTCTGAAATATCTTTCACAAAGCCGACAAAAACCTTGGGGTTGCACCTCACCTCGTCCACTTTTATCTCGATCGCAAAAGCTTCGCCCGATTTTCGTTGCCCTGTGGTCTTCCTCCTGCTACCAACAACGCTCTTGACGCCGGTGGCTCTGTACGTCGCCAGAATGCTGTCGTGCACCTGCGCAATCTCAGGTGACATCAACATCTTGACGTTGCTACCGACCACTTCCTCTTCTCCGTACTCAAACACGCGCACGGCAGCCATATTGCAGCTTAGAACAGTACCCCACGCGTCCATAGTCAGGACAGCGTCCAGGTTCATCTTTTGGATGACATTGTTCCGCGCTGTGACTGCCTTCAAATAGTTATCTTGCAGCAGCGAGCGGATGGAGCCGATGAACATGTCTTCTCCAGCACACTTGAACTGTCGCACAATGATCTCGCACGGGAACTCTTCACCGGACTGTAGAAGTGAGGGAAGCTGGGCGTGCAACAGGCAATCGCACATATTAGAATGGAAAATGGCTTGTGGCCAACGGTCTCTGGTGACTCGCTGTAGACTCAAGAACACTCATTTGCATCACCTCTAGCGTCGTCATGAGGGCTTTCATTGGGAAGCCGAAAATGCTCTCAGGAAGCTACTTGAAAACTGGTTGAAAACTGCAAACTTCTTCTCCACTTGCCCATTGCTGTGGACGGCACGGGGTACAGTAGCGGACAGATGACAGGGTGAAGCTTGGCTGTGCACCCACATATTTGCTTGCGTTTCTCTGCATCCCATTACTAGTAGTAAGGTGAGGTTTTCCGACCTCGAACGAACTACGGTACGGCTCCAAACTTCCAACGTTGAACCCATTTCCCTGCAAGGTAGACTGCCGCTACGGTGGTACGCCTTAGTCTAAGGCGGTATGACTCTGAATGCAGAATCAGAGCATGAGAGAGAGAGTCGTACCTTCTTCTTGCCTCGAACAGCGCGCGTCGTGTTGATGACGTGTTGGATTCCAGTTCGGCGATAGTTCGCGAGGTATTGGTCGTGATTCTTTGAATACTCCTCCGGCATCAGGAACTGCGTGCGGTTACGGTGGTTATGCTCGATGGTGCTCTCTTCTTAAATTATACTGGGCACTGGAAACGAGGCTCTTTTCGGGAAACTTCGAAGTCTTTCTTTGAAGTGAAAGTCTCATCGGTGTGGCGCAAACCAAAGACACACCTCCCATGTGGTGAATTCAAGTGTCTTCCGTGAGTCCGGATGGAAGATTCTCAATAGGCTACTAGCAACACTTTTCCCGACCGTATCTGGGCATGCTCAGAAAGGAAAGAATACCCGGACGTTTGCCCCTGTGAGCTCAACTGTGGTGTATCCAAAGTATGCTTTGACAGCGGCGGACGAGAACTTTAGGATGACACCCTTGTTGTCGATGGATATCAGCGGGTACGGAGACATTTGCACGACGGCATCGCTGACTTGGACATCTTTTTCTGCGGCGGTTGCGGAGCCTTCCTCCAGCATTGCCATCACCTGCGGCAGCTCTGTAACGGCAGTTGGCAGCAGGCGCAGGATCAACTGCGTCGTTTTCTCATCG
The DNA here is from genome assembly GCA_030068145.1 of Diplonema papillatum. Lineage (NCBI taxonomy): Eukaryota > Euglenozoa > Diplonemea > Diplonemida > Diplonemidae > Diplonema > Diplonema papillatum. Next base: position 81,881 of record JAPJBO010000691.1, read on the forward strand.
GATCGCAGCTCGCGCATGATCGGCAGGAAAACAGCCACGAAGTCGAGCAGCATCAGCAGGATGGCAGTGCCCACCGCGATGGCTGTATACACTACCGACGTGCTGAGCTTGGTGTCCGCGTCGTTCTGGTACAGCAGTGTCGAATAATGCAGCGAGTCCATCAACGGACTGAAACTGCTCCGCATCTCGGCGATGAGTGCGTTCATCCGTCTCTGCTCAGTGAAAGAGACAGCAGTTAGTTCACGATGGAGTGCCATCCAGCGCTCCATTGCGGAGTGAAGACCGTATGCCAGCTCATCTTGTACAGCTGATGAGTATTCAGCCGGGCAAGTCGCTGCGTATGCGACTGGAATGGACGTGTCAGGTGCAAAAAGCAAAGAGTCCTGCTGCCCGTGGCGCGCCACCCCACTGTAGCGATTTCGGTCTTCTCCGAAATACAAGGTGCGGTGCTCATTTGAGAGGTCGACTATCGTCTGCTCGAGCTCCGGCAGAAGTGCTTCATATTGCTGCCGGTCGGTACGAATACGCTCCGCAAGATACATCGACCTTGCAGTCAGCCATTGCCTTCCCGACGCGGACCCGAGGCGGGAGACCGTATCATCCGAAGCTGTCTGCGTTACGAAGCTGAACGTGAAGATGGCGGTGACGAGGACCATGACCAGCGCGAGCGCGTACACCATCTGTTTTATGTGCAAGTCGATCACTTTGACTGCGTTTTTCGCCTTCATCTCGTCGCCGCGCTCCTTCTTCTCCAAAGGCTTCCCGCCTGTCACGAGCTTTTTCACTACCAGAATGCACCAAAATACTGCTGTCAATACTGTCGCCGCACACAACCCTAAACGGACAACCCGCTCTTGCTCGTACTCATGAATTGCTCCGTAGAACGACCCTTCAACGGCATCGCAGGCTTCTTCTACCGCGTGCAATACGGAGTCGTGAGCATCGCGGGTTGATGCTATCGAGAACGGGCTGCACGTAAGAAAAAGAGCGAGTTGCGTCAAATTCCCCCGTTCAACATCGGCTGCCGTGTTCGTAAACCGTACGTTGCTTGCCATGAACTCGCTTTTCAGGCTCACATGTACGTGCGCGTAGTCTACTTCCGTCCACGGTTTCCGATCGAACACTTCTGAAGGAAGCTCATGAGCGTGAGCGGCTATGGACCCGGCGATGTCCCACAGAAAAACCAGGTCCTGGATCGAAGCCCAGCTTTGTTCGAACTTTTGCCTGCCAGAGACTCGCGAGATGTGGTCGTAGTATAATGCTTCAGCCGCCAGCAGCTCCGTACGCTCTGACTCGTACCCCTCCCAAAAAACAAGGTCCCCCGACGCTGCAAAAGCAGATATTTGCTTTTCCATCTGAAAGAGCCCGTTGACCTGTTTCAACTCGCTGCAGGATTCCACCTTGTGCACCCGTGACGGGATGTCAAGCTGTGAAGCCGCTACGGAAACTATGAGGAAAGCCGTTGAAAGGAACAACAGCGCGACTAAGCAGAACAACCGGACTGGCGACCGTAAGAAAGGCTGCGTGGCCGAGCCAGCCATCAAGGTCATTACAGTGACGATGAATGCACAGCACAGAACAATTTCGAGCAAGTGCAACTTCTGTTCCATGTCGACGACGGCATCCACATCGCTCACCGCGTCGTGGATGATCAACCTTTCGACGGCTACCCACTCCCGCACAATGTCGAGGGTCGTCGTCACAAATGCGTGCGAGAAATAGTTGTCCCTTCCCAGCTCTTCAGGATCAACAGTGCTGTTGTCGGTCAAGTCGAATGCGGAAGCCGAGAGCGGTCTCGTCTTCCCCGGCAAAAACTGCCGTTTCGGAAGCTGGGTGAAGTACGGCATGGCTGTCCACTCGTGTACCACCAGCTGCGGGTATGCACTCAGATCTTGGCCGGAACCGGTAGCAACCAGCGTCATCGCTGACTTGTACATGCTGTGCACCTTCTCGGTGTTGTCGTAACACGTGCCGATGACCTGAGTCCGTTCAAGTCCAACAGAGAGCGCGTGGCCCGCGACTCTGTTGCGCAAGGATCGCCGGGTCATTGTGTGTACCGCTTTCCAGTACATGTCGTAAGCTTCGATGGAAGGATCGAGCACGAATAACGCTGTGCCCTCGTTGACAACTCGGAACATCTCCGTCGTTTCTGCGATGCCGCTCAGTGACTGCAGGTATGGGTGATTTGTGGTGGAACGGCGACGTCTTTGAGTGTAATGTAATGCGGCTTGCTCTTGACTGTGCTGCGTGTTGATCGTACCACAATTGGATTCCTTTTACATGATTGCTACGATGTATCGAAGTGGAGGCTAGCTTTAAACGGTCGACTGCCTCTTGGCTCTGGAAGGCTGGCTGGTTGTGCTCCCCCCCCAACTGGCTCAGAACCGCAAGGCACAGCGGTTTGAATAGAGAAGCTGCCACGCCGGCTAGCCAGCATCGGTCAAGCCGTCAGCCAAAATAGCAGCCAAGCCACCCTGAGATTCTCAGAGCAACCGGTGGCAGATTTCGAGCTAGCCGGATGTAAGCGGATGCAGGATCTTGGGCGCCGCAGCCAAGCGGAGGCAGCGTCCGAGCTAGCGGAGGCAAGCGGAGGCAGCGTCCGAGCTAGCGGAGGCAAGCAGGGCCCCCCCGCCCCGTTTTCGTGGAAAGAAGTACGCGATAGTACACATCCTCTCCCACCTACTGTACTGGAGAAGGGAAGCAAAGGCGCGGGTAAGTAAGAGAATTGACCCAATAGTCGGCTGCGCTCTTCGACAGCAATACCCACGCGTTCCAGTAAAAACCGAAGCATCTTGGCTCGCTCGTGATGGGTGCGTCACACCCGTCACGAGGTTGAACTCATGGTTGGCAACTGGTTTCGCCAAACTATAAGGTCATCGGATGCAGGGTTCTTACACAAATAGGAAATTGCACATACGTCAATAGCGATGTGCACCGTGTTTTCGGTGCCGGCAACCGAGGCATTCAGCGTCAAGGTTCCCAGCCACGTGAACGGAAGGATGACAACCAGCACGAACAACTGCAGTTAATGAAGGTCCGTTTTCCACACAGACAGTCGCAACCTGAACAAAACGAACGCATTTTGACCATGCAGAGCCGCAATTTGGGCATGTTGCGAGCAAAGTGAATCAGGCCAGTAAAATTACTGCCTTATCACAGCGGTGGCGCGATCTGTACCTGCTCACTGCTCAGGGATCAGGTCAAGCGCGGTGAGCGGTTGGAGAAACTACGAATCTCTGTACCAACTGGTTTGCTTTGGAAATGCCTGTACTTCCAAGGGCGGTAGCTTGTTTGCGCACTGCAGTTAGCAAGCTAGAGTAGGGTTTGTAGTTGAGATCCACCAAGCAAAAAGGACATACAACTTGGACCAGGCACGACACCTTCACCGGCGGGCCCCTGTCTGCGAGGTCGTCGCGTATGTTGAGGACAATTTCCTTGTCAACGCGTTGAGGTTGGCCATCAAGATCAGTCTCGCGATCGGTGTTGTCGGTGTCTGACGCCGTGAACCCGGTATGACCCTTGAAGCGCTCACTGCGGTGAGCACTGGAAACAGCGTCAAGGTCTCGGGTTACGATTACCTCCGGCCGATTCGCATGTGTATCGAACCGGTTGAGCGCCTCTGTCGCCTGCTCGACGAGTGCAGCCACCATATCCTTCGGAATGACGGTCACCACGTTCCGGATACTATTCTTCGTGGTCTCAACGGCGTTGAACTTAATGACCAGCATCACGAACACAATGGCAATCAAGAAGACGCTCGACAAGTAAATGCAGAACAAAACAATCTGGCTGAAACTTGCGTTGCTGTCGTTCCAATCGTGGTAGACGTCGAGGGATTGTTTGAGGGCATCCGACAGCGTGTAAGGAACCATCGTTGTTATCATTTTGTAGTCGGAGTCCGAGATTTCCGTCCCGGCCGTGTAGCTAATGGAATGAAGAGATTGGAGGGATGTATAGCACATGGACCAGAGGGAAAGGAATGTGGGCGATTGGATGGTGTTCGTTGTTACCAGGAAGTACGGTTGTTTGAATAGCTGGTCGAGAGACTGGTAGGAGGAGTAGGATAAGAAGCTGTTCACGTTTGTGTGGAAGCTTTCAGCAACGTCCGCAAGCTTGACGAGGTTTTCTTGCACATCCTCCTCGGAAAAGTCAGCGGGCGGGTTCTTCGCAGCTTCCACGTGGACCACCGCATGCAGTGCATTCGAGTGCGCCCGGCCGAGAGCTCCTATCGCGTCGAGCACGCGAGACTTTTCCCGCGCCCAGATGATAGACAGAATCAAAAACCCGGATAGCAAAATGGCGAGTATGCTGAACACGAAGTTGAGCATACGGCCGGCCTGTAAGATGGCATCCCTCCCAGAAACCTTCGTCGCGCCGCGAGAGTTCTCTGCGGTCTTTGCTTCGTTCTTCTGAGGCAGCTGGCCTAGTCCCGTTTCTGATACGATGGCAGCCTTCTTCGCTCCACTCACGGCACGTTGCTCCCTCACCTTAATCAGCTCGGCGGCCACGTTGAAGCAGCGGTTGGCGAGGTCCTGGTTCCGCAGGATCTGCTCAAAAAACAAGCCGTAGTGCGTTATCATTCGGATGTCGCTCCTGTGGATCTGCTTGTCTGTATCCTCTAACCGGAGTGCGTGTAAGTACTCGTGCACTGCAAAATCGGACTCGCTACAAATATGCCTTGCGCATAGGTCCAACTGGTGCCTATCCACCTCTTCTGCGAGCAGCACCTTCCAGAAGTCGATCATCTTTTGCAGGCTCTCCCGGTGGTAACTCTTCGCTTTGCTGTATCGCTCCATCTGCGTGCTGTCGACCTTTAGCATCTGCAACAGCTTGAAGGCTTGGTACCTCAGTGCAAGGGAGCTGTCGGTTACCGCCAGCCGTGATAGGATCTCCTTCGCGTCAATGAACTCCTTTTTAAAGTAAATCAGGAACGCGGCAAAAGAGAGCAGAACGTGCCCCGAATCCTTGAACGTGAGGAGGCCCTTCACATAGGTGCCAGTCACATAGTTCAGCATTGTTGAATTCGGAGGAATGCTCGTGTTCTTGATGTAGGCGTGTAAGAATCGTGTGGCCAACTCACAGTCCGTATCGAATACAGCAGTGTCAACGTACGACGGCGCGAAGTTGATGGATCGCTCAGTGTGAGCATCGTCCATCTCAGACTCGTCCAATTGCAAGCTTTTGGACCACGTGTATCCGAGAGATCCGCCATTTGAGAGCCCAGCGGGCAACGTCGCGTCCGGGTCTACGGGGGTGAAGTGATACCGCAAGTTGTGGAGCCCTTCCTTGAACCGCCGCGACACTCTGTACTCGTAAAAGCGCCAGCAAAGCAACGACGTTGTCAGCAGACCCAAAGCGGCCACTATCGAGTCGGCATGCCCGTCCGCGAAACCGTAGGCAGCTTCCGCTTCGACAATCCCCGTCAACGCCGCAAACCAAGCACCAATCCACAATCCAGCCACTCGTAGGCCAGTTACGCTTGTTCGGTAGTACGGACACCGTACAATCCAGAGAACGCCCATGCTGACAAAGCTGCAGACAACGTACAGAGCGTAAGATGATTTCATGTTGCGCGATAGAAAGTACTGCATCAGGATGCACGTGATGAGCTTGTGGCAAATCGACGCAACATCAACGATGCTGTGCGTACGGGCCAAGCGTCGTTTGGAGCGAGGGTTCATGTCGAAAAGGAAAACGTTCGTCACGGTACTAACTGCGAGCACGCTTACAATTCCGACAACAGCTGCCAACATGTGGATGGTGTGCATCCCAGAGCAAGTTTCCGATGCAAAGGACCAAGCTTTGTTCTCATGGCAAACGACGAAGGCGGTGAACAGCTGAAGCGAAGGCACCAGCAAACACGAACCGAATGCGGAGAACAATGCTGCATATGTCGTGAACCATGAAATGCCCTCTTCTGTTCGAGCTGCCATCATCGCGCCACCGATGACGAGAGACGCAACAGTTACAGCTACTATCCACAAAAGAACAGCACTCGGCAGATATGTCAAGCCAAGATGCTTCTCGTCCCACACAGGGAGATGAAAGAAATACGCCACGCTGGCTACAGCTTTCAACCCTGAGCTACTCCAGCTGAACATACGCGGGTTCAATGCGAAACCCACATTTTGTAGGACATCGATGGCTACGCCTGCCCATGTTAGCTGCCTGGGAAAACTTATCTCAAGGTTCCTGAAGAAGGAAAATAAGAAGGTTGGCTCCTCGTTAAGGTTGAGGCCCCTCGGCTGCCGGGAGTTGAAAACGAAGTAGTTTAAGGAGCCCTTGTCCCGCGCTGTCGTTTGCTTCAGTAGGTCCCGCTGACTTGGCCGTACCGGCATCTGATCCACCCCCGAATCGCCCAACCTGCGTGCGGTGCATTGAAACAATGAGAGAGAACACATAAAACAAGTCAAAGGATGCGGGCCTCCACCGTCAGGTGGGCAGGCTAGTTTCGGGGTGACTCCCTGGGAGGGACAGGGGCGGGGTTGTCACGCCTTAGCAGTCCCCAGGACCTCCCCTCCCACCTATATGTGTTCTCGCTGTCATCGCTACCGCGCTGACATTTCCGAGAACACATAAAACAAGTCAAAGGGTCCGGCACGTCACCGCGAAACGGAAAGCGGCGCCGGGAATCGAGGCAACGAGGCTCCCCGCGTGTTCGGGTCCGCCTGCTGTTCGCCGGACGGCACCCAGCCAGGACACAGGACGATCCTTCTGCGGTCAGCGGCACGGATGCCAACCTCGGCACGACCATCCCAATACTGAGCGATCTCAGCCAAAGCGAGCTGCACGTCATCGAGGCCAGACGGATCTCAAACCAAGCGAGCTGCACGCCATGTGGCACGGCGAATCTCAGCCAAAGCGAGCTGCACGTCAGCGACCGGGCGGACCCCAACCAGGCGAGCTGCCACCGGACCTCAGCCAAGCGAGTCTCGTCATGATTAGGCGCTGGCCAGGCACCAGACGAATATCCACGGCTTGCACGTCAAGTACTGGACAGGACGGATCTCAGCTGGAACAGCTGCACCGTCGATCGGCGTGCGACGACCCCCCCTCAGGTGGACCGCTCCTCGCGCCTCAGGCATCAGCCTGACATGCTCCCCCCGCATGCTTTGCTACACGGGTATTCAGTCCCGGCAAGCAGTGGGCCAAACGAGTTGAACAGAAACAAATGAATGATCCTGTTTGGTGGAGATACGCGCTCCTGCCGGGGCTTTGCTCGCCCCCTTTACAGGGTCTGTATTTTATTCTGTAATTGATTGTATTTTAGAGTTAAAGTTCGCTTGAAATTCCGTATTCTGTATTTTATTGTACCGTGGTAGTATTTAATTATTTGACCCTTGTATTATCCCATCCTTGGGGGCGGCGCGTTCTTGCACCGAGTCTGACCGGGGTTGTTCAATTGCGGGAGGCGTGTTCGGGGGACACGAGGGCGGTGTGTGCAAAAAACCGATTTTAACGTGGCCCCCCTCTTAGCGAGAGTGCGTCCACGGCGGTGTGCGTGTATGTACCCACCGGGTTGAACCAGGCGTTGCGCGGCGCCGCGGCGTCACGGTCGCGAATCGATATGGCCTTTTTGACGGCGGAGGTAATCGTTTGAGGGCGGATCAGGATTGGCTGCGCGCTAACCTGCTGCAGGCGGAGAATGAGACGAGCGGCAAAGCGTGTTTGTTCATTGTTTACACTAGTCCACTCGATGATAGTTCACTTAGAGTGTTTGGGGGCTACAGCACTTGGGATCCCTTCGCTTCTTTGTCTGGCAGCTTCCTCAGCCATAAACCTTGTGGCTCATTATGCAAAAATTTGGTATCAAGGAAAACCGCGTGGAACTAGCTTCTTCGGTCGGAAAATGCATCTTAACCACTTCCGGACGAACTACCACTGTAGTGGTAGTTAATTCAAGAAAATTTGCTGGTGTCAAGTTCGCGGTGAGAGGACACAGAACGGTCGACAGTGGTTGCCGTTTGCTTTATTGGAAAGATTGGACACAAGGTCTTTGAAATGCGTCCTTCATCGGGCACAGAAATCCTGCTCCGAGCTCTCAACGGGTACCTGAGGTTTGCCATGGACCCCCCCTTTTCCCAAATTAACCATCCCCCCTCCGTCCTTAAAAAGGTCTGCTACATGGGCAGCAAAGAAATGTCACCAACCAGTGGGTCGATTCCCGTGTGGTTTCCATGCCCGGTGCCCCGCATCTGGTAAAGACCCACGAACCACGCACATAACTTTTGGTCCCCGAGTCTGGTTCTCTTCATCGGAGCTCATCGCGATCCGATGACCGTCAAAAACGGTCTGCTATGCGGACCAAAAAAATTCAACCTTTTTCCAGGTTTAAATGCCTCTTCATATTTATTCAAGGTAGTTGTATTCGGGTCTTTGCAGTTGATACACCAATGAAATTTCAATTTAGACTTAATGCACTGCCAAATGTTGAATTCGACTTGATACACTTCGAAAAAAAAATTAGACTTAATACACTGCCCAAAATTTTATTCGACTTAATACATGCACCTGAGGAGTGATTTTCTGGGTGAGCTATGTTGGTGACTTTTGTGGGTGTGACAGATCCCAGCTTGTGCGGACAAGCGCGCAGACCAAAAATCACCCGAGCTTTCGAGGAAACCGCACAATCTGAGATTTGCACTGGGATTTTTGGATGACTGCACAGCCTGAGATTTCCTGTTTGCGGAAAAGTTGGCTTTGGTGATTACACCTCCGGAGCTTAACGTTGTATCAAGAGAGATCGCTTTCAGGTTGTTCACAGTGGATGTCAGTGTTTGGGATCCCAATTTCAGTGTCTTCAAATTCGCAGCACTCAAGTCTTGTCTGCTCATAAGTGTGGGGCCCGAAATTCAGTGTGTTCAAATATTGTAGCAACACTCAGATTTTGTCTGTACAGGAGCACTTGATTGTGTGCGTGGGGGTACCATTTCTAGAGTATTTGCGTTTGGCTGCCTGCCTTTCTCAACGGATCTGAGATTTTGGCTTGCGCAATCTGGGAGTTTGCCCTTAAGAAATTTGAGAGAGAGAGAGAGAGACGAGTTAGAGTGCAGGGACCATCTCTCCGGGGAGTTTCCGGTCTCCTCACTTCTCTTCGCACTGCTACGGCGGGCGTAAGTCGCTCCGGAGGCGCGCTGCAGGTTGCGGCTCTGCTACAGTGAGTGGCGGCACCGGAGTTGGTGCTGCAGCGGGCGCTCTGGCCGGCGGGCGAGCTCGTCTCGCGGGGGATCGCCGCCTTGTAACGCTGCGGGCCCTCTTCTTCCTCGCGACTGCGCGGCCTACGGCGGCGGCTAACACCTTGATGGGAAACTTCAGCTTCCATTGAGCGAAGGCTACGTCCTGAGGGTACACGGGTTTGGCGTCATTCCAGCTGTCTTTGGAGCAAACTGCTACTATGCCGTTTAACATCGCCTCTGTCCTCCGTCCAGCCGCAAAACGTGGACGGTGTGTGAATCCCGGCATTGCCGGCGCACCCAGGCAGCGTAAAGAGCATACACCCTGACGCCACTTCCCGGGGAAGGCTGAGGCCCACGTGTCAGCAAAGCTTAGGTCGTTGATGGCTCGTGTTAGATATCCTATCTGCAACCCTTTTTCGGCAAACGTTTCCCCAGGCAGCTTGGATCGCGTGTAGGCCTCAAAATCCAAAGCGAGTTCCACGCCGGTCGTAGGGAGAGGGGGGGTGTTGACCCAACGTAGATTCCTTAGCCAGTAGACTAGCGTCGCCGCGAAGCGTGTCCCGATCTGCTTCGTGAGGAGCTCACGGCTGTCCCTTGCCAGCTCAACGTCATATCTTCCTGCCGCGGCGGAGGCAAGCTCCCAGGGGCGCGTCGTCGCGATACTACGCTGCGCTTGCGCCATCTCGATGGAGATGGTCCCTTTGACTCACACAACCCGCCTCCCAGCCTAAATGGTCAACCGGAGACCCTAAAACACCGAACCTCCACAATAAACGCTAGGATTTGAGTTTCGAGTTTGGAAATCTCAGATAGTGCAGTCGTCTGCAATCTGAGATTTTCTAGAGTGTAAGTTCGCTTAGGGATCCGGGGTTTTAAAGTCTCCAGGTGACCATTTTCTGCCCGCACAATCTGACACCCGCCAGCCGCAGTCAGTTCGCATGAACACGGATTTCGGCCCCCGATTTCGATTCGCTCTGTTGCTATGGAAAAAGTGGGGGGAAATGTTTTCCGGCGAAATGCCAAAAAAAACTGGGCTGGTGTATTAAGCCTAACTTTTTTTGGGGGCAGTGCACTAAGTCTAATTTTTTTGGGCAGTGTATTAGGTCGAATTGAAAATTTGGCAGTGTATTAACCGCAATAGCCCCTTGTATTCAAGGTACCTCCTGTATTCGACCCCAAGTAAGTGGTTAAACACATTTTCTGATGATTTTGACAGGTTTTTGGGTTAGCTGCTTCGCCCTGGGCTCGGTATCTTGGTTGCGCACTCTGTGGTGCCATTGGTAAACGGTTTACTGAACCTCTACTGCTACAAGTAGTAGTAGGCATTACGCACATATTCGTGCATAATTCAGGTTCGCGAGAGTGACAGGCCGTTCTACTTGCAAAGCGTTTACTATTTCTGTCATGAAACCCTCTCAGAACCAGCGATCGGCGCTCTCCGAGCTGCCCCGCTACTTTCTCGGTTCTTCGGCTCCCCCTGAACTCTTTCGGACATTGGTGTAACAGCTGCCTCAGTGTTTCAAGTTGCAAGCTGCTTCTGCTGTACTACGCCTCCAGCCGTGTGGAGTTGCGCTCAACAGCCGCTGCGCACTTTGCAAGAAAGTAAGCAAACTCGCTGGAGACGGGGTAGTTTGCACACCGAGTAGGAGAGCTGTAGTATTTGTGAAAGGCTCCGCCGTTTCCTGGTCGTTGGTATCCTGCATACACTCCTGCGCATCTTAGAATTACCTTCGTCCAAGTTGGGATCACGGTTGTCACCACCTGCGTGGTTTTGTCCTTTGGCAGGAAAAGTTGGAGACTATGAACTCCGCAACTGATTGCGGACAAGGAGACCCTTAGAACTATATTGCTTCCTTGCCTGCCCCAAAGCTTTGTCAACAACGCATTGGCTGCTGTCTGACTTCGCTTTCGACGGGTTCGTCTTTCTCCTCTCCGACTCAAAATGTACCAGAACTATGACATTAGCATTAGTGTTGCGACCGTGTTGGCAAGATGCAGCAGTTTGTTGTTGTTTTCTTGATAGAGTTACCAATGTTGCCACAGAGAGCGCAACGGATACCGAGCCCAGGGCGTAGCAGCTTACCCAAATTGTCAACAAGACAGCGTAACACGACGAAAGTTGAGAACCCTTGGTCTGCCAGGTGCTTCCGCCAGTCAGCACTGGGATCGTCTCGTCCGCGTCCCGGAAATGAAATGTCTTCAAAGAAGGTACCCCGGTTTCGAGGAATCGCGAAAACATAGGACTAAGAGTGGGCGGGGGAAAGTGTTGCTGAAAAGAGGGCTGAATTGCGTAAAGCATGGAAAAAGTGGAAGAGCTGGAAAAGATATAGCGTATTTGACGATATCTTTCGAAAGAAATGGAGAGAGAGAGAAAGAGAGAAAAGAGAAGGAAAGAGGTAGCCACACTTATCAGTGCCAGGCCTCTCCTAACCACCTTCAGTGTGTTCGCACTGTCATCGCTACCACGCCATGTGTGCCTTGATGCTGCAGTTGATCGCAGCACTTGGGCCACGGAGCGAACACCCTTTGCCCAAAGGACAAGCTACCTGTTGACAGAACCACTGACCTGTTGACTCGCGAATCATGAAGAAGCCCACTCTTGAGATCATTCCTTGTTGCCGTATTGTCGCCACACGTCTCGTTTTTCAAAAGCATAGGCATGCCGGAAGTGTGCAACAGCACGTGAAGCAAGAAAGGGAAATACTAGAGGGTACAGTTTTGGAACGCTTGGATCTCAGGGCTTAGAAGTCTCCAGGTGACTTTCGGCAAATGGACTGTTTTCTCGTTCTCGACGCGTACACGATCGGGAAATTTTACGATATTCAATTTGCCGGTAAAGCAGCTGCTGGGGGGCTAATTCCCATTATAGCACATTTTCTTAACTTTGTGCCCATTATAGAACTATTCTTAACTTTTTGCCCATTATAGAACTGTTCTTAACTTTGTGCCCATTATAGAACTATTTTTAACTTTTTGCCCATTCTCGATAACTTTGTGCCCATTATAGAACATTCGCTAACTTTTTGCCCATTATAGAACATTCGCTAAAAATCGTCACTTCGGGGACTCGATACCACAACCTTCAGGACGGGTTTTGGTCTAAATCTGGTCCAAAACTTGAACAGTACGGTTTCCTGAGTTTGTGCCTACTTTTCCCAACTTTGGACCCAAGTTTGCCAAGACTCGTGGCAAGAGTAAGTTCAAGTTTGTGTTAGCACGCAGGCGGTACTCTGCATCGCCGGCGTGGTAGAAGAGACCTGCACACGGGTTTATTACTCTTCGTACGTGATGTTTGCTTTCACGTCTCGATCGTCGCGACCAGCATTGTTCCCAAACTTGGGTCCAATGGTTGGATTTAGTCCAAATCTTGGCCGCGACTTTGGGTCCAACTTGGACTCCAAGTTTTGGGTCCGAGAAAAGCTGGGTGAAAGTCGGCTGAAGGAGTTGCCAAGTCTTCGAATCAGCTGTTTTTCGCAGGAAGATGCTTGCAACCAACGCGGAGGAGTCGGTTCTGCAACTGGGCATCAACGCTGTTGACAACGGCAGCAGGAAGTGACGAGCCTATGAAATCCATTCAAGAATGGGGTGAAATACCAAAACAGTACGGTTTCCTGAGGTTGTGCCCAAAACTTGGGTTCCAAACTTGGGTCCCAAACTTGGGTCCCAAACTTGGGTCCCAAACTTGGGTCCCAAACTTGGGTCCCAAACTTGGGTCCCAAACTTGGGTCCCAAACTTGGGTCCCAAACTTGGGTCCCAAACTTGGGTCCCAAACTTGGGTCCCAAACTTGGGTCCCAAACTTGGGTTCCAAACTTGGGTCCCAAACTTGGGTTCCAAACTTGGGTTCCCAAACTTGGGTCCCAAACTTGGGTCCCAAACTTGGGTCCCAAACTTGGGTCCCAAACTTGGGTCCCAAACTTGGGTCCCAAACTTGGGTCCCAAACTTGGGTCCCAAACTTGGGTTCCAAACTTGGGTTCCCAAACTTGGGTTCCAAACTTGGGTCCCAAACTTGGGTTCCAAACTTGGGTTCCAAACTTGGGTTCCCAAACTTGGGTTCCAAACTTGGGTCCCAAACTTGGGTTGGTCATCAATAGACGACAACCAGTTCAACTTCAAGCGTCAGCTGCCAGAGGCCAGACTAACACTACCAGACTGCACGCAGCCTGACAGCAGTCTGACTCTGAGCCGACCGCCCGGTCTGTTCGAGGCTTTTCCATGGCATGATGACATAATCCAGGTCCAGGACCAGTCTGGTTACCAGGTTACTGGCCTGGCGCTACCAGTAATTAGGCCCAGACTTCAGACCGGGCCCGCGTGGACCGAAACTTGAGCCCAAAACCTGACCCAAAACTTGGACCAAATCTGGACCCGAGTTGGGAACCAAAATTTAGACCCAAGATTTTGGCAGCCTGGAGGTTGGGGTACCGAGTCCCAGAAGTGACGATTTAGCAATGTTCTATAATGGGCAAAAAGTTAGCGGAATGTTCTATAATGGGCACACAGTTATCGAGAATGGGCAAAAAGTTAAAAACAGTTCTATAATGGGCACAAAGTTAGCGACTGTTCTATAATGGGCAAAAAGTTAAAAACAGTTCTATAATGGGAATTAGCCCCCCCTGCGGAGATTCTACCGGGGATTCCGTCCATCTTTCAGAATAGTCCAGTGGGTGGGTTGTTTGTTGAATTGTGTGAATCATTGATGTTGCATTTTATCTGGAGTCGCACGCGGAGTCTAATTTCATTCTTCTCGTTGGTTGATGTGCTTGTGTTTTGTCGTGACTACACGGCCTGGGCATTTAGCTCGCGGGCGACTGAAACCTTCTGAACCATCATGCAAAAGTGTCGGTGCTGTACACTTGTGCTGATCGACGATCGTGAGCAGTGACCGGTCATGCAACTTTGACCGGTAAAAAGGTGCCCAAACTGCCAAAAATGCGAAAGCGAAAATTCTCCTCTCCCCCCACCTCGTAAATTGACGGTTGTTTCAAGCTGAAATAAGAGCTCGTCGCTCGCACAACGACGAATACCAGACTAGTGATGTTGTTGATGGAAAGAGAGAGTTGTTTTTGTTGAACGCGAGCAGCAGTGCCTGCTCGTTTTTACGTTTAGCTGTATTCGGGACGCAAGTGAAAACGCCGCCACAGTTCGCGGTGACGAGCTCCTCATTATCTCCAACATTTCATGTTGAGGCCTGTCGCTAAATCGAGATTATCATCGGATTGGTGGAAAATGGCTTCCATCCTCAAAACGAGTCTCAAGCCAATTTTCTGGAACGCTTACATATTTAGTTACAAACATGAATGCCACGGAGGAGAGCAAGTGTCGGATAAGGCAGTTGATTTTGTTGGGTAGGTCTTCGCTAGCGGCGGAAGTTGTTTAGGTCTTTTTCTTGAGGAACTCTTTCGGTGGACGTGTTCCGTAGCTTACCGGGTCGCGGAAATCCCAATTTAGCCAACGACAACAAGTGTCAGGCTAGTGCTAGCCCAATAGCAGATCGTTGATTCCGTTGGCACGTTCACCGGAACTTACTTGAACTTGGCTGGAAACCTGCGATAAGTCGAATGCCACTAGCAAGATAATGGTGAAACCGGGGGCCTGCAACGGTCATATTCATGTTCGTGGGCATTCTGAAGCTGTATCAGCGGCCTCGAGGCTCGCACTTTATGAGGCAGAACGAACAGTTTCTTCTACACACGCTCTTTCGATGTATGGTGTGTGGTGTGATCCGCCAATGACTTTTCTGCAGAACTTACGCCGAACGACTGGTGGCACTTGAGTCTCGAAGATCTTGTCGTTCTGCCGTGAGTCCCCCCAGCTTCTAAAAAAAACTGCCAACGGACGCTCGGACTCCACATCGTTGGCAAAAAGGGATAAAAAGGGACGAAAGTTGACACCCCCTTTTCGGTGTTCCCTGAGTCTCTCGCCTGAAAGCCGATCACACTCTTAAACCTTTGAGAATTCTTGGCAGAATACTTGCCAGCTGAAACAGCGCCCAGACACACCGAGTTTTGAGTGACTCCATTGCAGCACCAGCTTCGAAAGTGGCAGAAGACGTTGACCTGTCCTTTCGAGTGGTTTCGGCATCGACAGGCCGGCGGAAAGACGACAAGGAGCGTGAGGTCTTTTGATTGATGAAACTATATTCACGCCACGAGAGGCTCTCAAGTGCAGTTTACAACAGCGTGGCGGTCGCTAAAACAACAAAATAAGGAACGAAAGAGGGAACCCAAAAAGGTTTGAGGAACACCTTGCTTGAGAGCCACTCTCAACGCAAGAACTCGACTTTTTGCTAGGTTTGCACAGAAAGTTACTTTTTTAGAGTTAAAGTTCGCTTGAAATTCCGGGGTTGTAGGGTCTCCGTGTGCCGTTCATGAATGGGTTCTCTTAGAGCAAGAAAGGGCTATGTGGTTATTCGGAGACTGTCACCACGGGTGGGGAAACAAGGGGAAACGCTGAGTCATCTTCGCGCACAGCCACCCACATAGCAAAAGAGTTGCGGCAGATTTGAAAAAACGAGGAGACCGGTCAGAGCATGATGCAAGTATCGGTGTCTGACCCCGATGTAGCACCCTCCAATTTCGGCCGATACCTATGACCTTAGGTGAGGCAAGAATAGGCTCCAGATCCAAGCGTGGACTGCCCTGCTTTAACATATTGGCCCGACTGTCTCTTTGCATTAGATACTCTTCTCAAAAAGGACGACCTTCCTTGGACATACACTGATAAGCAACAGACGAAGAAGATAACCTGATTCATGGTAAGAGTTTAATCGTTCGCTGGCATCGCTTAACTTTTTATGTGCGACTGTTGGTCCGGAAATGTCCCCATTTTCTTGAAGATAAAGAAAGCAACGAATACGACCCCTTGTGTTTAGGCACGAAAAAAGCTCCTCATTCGTTCTTTTCTGCTTTATGCTGAGTTGCGGGACGATCCAGAAGGAAAATCAAAGGTAACGCTTCAAAGTCGCCAGCGTGCGGATCAACGGGGCTGATGCGGAATCGCGGATAAGAAAACACGACGTCGGGTGGCCAGCATCATTTTGACGGACAGAAACTGTATAGGGCTCTTTAGTTTCTGCTGTCCCTCAAGTCTACTTGCAAACCCCATGCGATGTCGTCAGGGCACGGAGTCGATAGGTTGTGGCATTTTTCCGCCAACAAAACAATGCCGCCCACCATGGTCGCACTCCCTGGTCCCGAGTCGGGATAGCTGCCTTTGCGAAGCACTTTCTTTTTTCCCTGCAGTCGTGCTTGGCTAAGAAAAAACGCTTGGTGGTGTGTGCGAATTGCCACCCGGTAATCCGGCGAGCGACGGCGGGAGCATGTGCGTGCAATATAGTGGCGAGCAATAATTTGGTGTGCCCACGGACACGACCTATTGCAACCGCGAGTGTCAGGCGCCGGCCTATGAGAGAAATTTGGGAATGGGACTGCTGCAGCGGTAACACATTACTAAACCAACGGAAGCGGTGCACGCAGATGTGATGTCCTTGCTGGGAACCTTCTAGCAGCACAGCAACTGTCGGGTCCCGTGCCGTGCACGCAAGTCTATTCCTACGATGCGATGCATTTTGTCGCCACAGATTACTTGCCTTCTAAGCTAAACTATTCCTACCGATTCACCACGATTGCCAAAGTGCAGAGCGGAAAAGTCAGACACGCAGTTAGGGACGCAATAAGTCGTTCTGATTTTGTACTCGGTCCTTCAGGTACTCACAGGAAAATTTTTCAAAGATCGACGGCACGGCAGGCTCCCCCAAATGGATCATGAGAGAGACAACAAACGAGGTTCGGTTGCAAAGATGCGTTGCAGACAGAATGTATTGTTGCTACCCTGAGTTTCATCGATCGCTGACATTGAGCTGGGGAACCCAACCGGCACAAAAAAACGGCGGTGCCAGGTTGTCAGGGGCGTTTAAGTGCTGGGTTCTCAAATTGGAAAGCGGCGCTATTCCAGGAAAAAATACACGCAACAAGAGCCCGGAAAAATGAGAAGAAACGGAAAAAGCAACCTCCCGGGTCTCTTACTCGACATCTTTCATCGCACACTGTGAAGGCGACAACGGACAGAGGAATCACAAACCGGAGGAAGGAAAAGGCAAAACGCAAAGAATGCCAGATTCTTCATTTCGAAAGAGGACGCAGAAGGATGAGGAGAACAGATGTTGAAGAAACGAGGAGAGCAACGAGGAGGGATGGTCTCGGGGAGCGCGCTTTGAAGGCGTCTGTTTACGTAGTTTTTCCACAACAATATTTTGTGCCACAACAACACGCACCAGGGTTGCTCTCAGGTTTGCGCCTTTTTTTGAAGCGCTGAACGTCTGCATCGTGTCACTCTGGACTCTTTTTCGTGTATTTAAGTCTCCGGTTGCGCAGTTGAGACAGGTGGGCTAAAGCAAATGAACCCAATTTTCGATTGCTAAATTGATGTTTGAGCCTAGTCTTTTCTGCACAAGGTGCCTCGTGGTATGGTGTGATGTGGTTTGGAGCTGCTCGTTCACATTGATGCGGGTGTCGTCTTCGGTTGCCTTTCGGCAATCGGACTCGTACTTCCGGAAGTCTCTCGTTGTGGACGTCGCCGCAGTCTTTATTTTCGTGTGTTCTGAGTTTTTTCTAGTAAAACTAACTCTCGGGTATTGGTGCAGGTCTACAGTACGCACGGAATCGTGTTCGGATCTTTTGGCTGCCTGTTTTAAAAAGAAGACCCCAAAGGCAACGTGTTGCTGGCTTCCTAATTTTGGGCTGGGTGTGCCGCGAATACATTACATTCCGCCAACGCATTTCCGCGTGCACCGCGAGTCTGATACTTTGTTTCGGGTTCTTGCGGCGGCGCCCCTTGTTGTCGCCAACCATTGGACCTTGGCATGTGATTCGCCACGTGGAGTGAGCGTACGGAGGCTGCAGGTTCCTTCATCAGTTGGAGACTGGAAAAGAAAAATAGGAAATGCGAAGACGTGTTCCGCCTTTCGCGCGTATCGTACTTGAAAGTTGGCTTTAAGATGTTCTTTTTGGGGGAGTTTTTTTTGTTTTTTGAATGTGTAAAGCAAAGAGAAACACCTCTCCTCCGCGTCCAGGACAGCTAACTGAACTCTTCGCCAATAATATGTCCTCCTCCTACTACGTATACTGGCTTAATCTGCTACGTCGTCTTCACCGAGCGAGGGGTGAACTGCGATCGTATACGACAAGCAAAATCCCCCTGCCGAACTTACAGCATCAATTGCAATGCAGTCGTGTATCTGACAACTCCGACTCGTGCATGAGAACGTTTCACAGCACAGGAAGCAGATCCGATTCTGCTCGGATCGCCGTTGGCCGTTTCCGGTGTTTGTTTCAAGAGGACTAAGCTTATCGGAAGCACTTAAGTCGGGAAAATATATATCGGAACTGCTTCCGTTATATATTTTTCTGCTTCCGTTATATATTTTCTGCTTCCGTTATATATTTTCAAGCTTCCGTTATATATTTTTCCCAGCTTCCGTTATATATTTTCCAGCTTCCGTTATATATTTTCCAGCTTCCGTTATATATTTTCCAGCTTCCGTTATATATTTTCCAGCTTCCGTTATATATTTTCCAGCTTCCGTTATATATTTTCCAGCTTCCGTTATATATTTTCCAGCTTCCGTTATATATTTTCCAGCTTCCGTTATATATTTTCCAGCTTCCGTTATATATTTTCCAGCTTCCGTTATATATTTTCCAGCTTCCGTTATATATTTTCCAGCTTCCGTTATATATTTTCCAGCTTCCGTTATATATTTTCCAGCTTCCGTTATATATTTTCCAGCTTCCGTTATATATTTTCCAGCTTCCGTTATATATTTTCCAGCTTCCGTTATATATTTTCCAGCTTCCGTTATATATTTTCCAGCTTCCGTTATATATTTTCCAGCTTCCGTTATATATTTTCCAGCTTCCGTTATAATATTATATGCTATGTTCTGATAAATATTGGAGTGTTTCCATAAGTCACCACACAGAAATGCAGGCCCAAAGTCACCGGAGAAAGCCTAACTAGATAACGAAGAAAGCCTAACTAGAGAAACAAAAGAGGAACAGCAACAGGATGGAAAGGCAACGAGACGCATCTGGAAACCCCCGACAGCAAAATCAGCAGCAGCTTCCGCACCAGCTGCAACTTCCGCAGTTTCAGCACCCGCAGCAGTTTCAGCACCAGCAGCAACTTCCGCATCAGCATCACCAGGCACCGAACCACCCGCAGCAGTTCCAGCACCAGCAGCAACTTCCGCACCAGCTTCACCAGGCACAGTACCACCCGCAGCAGTTTCAGCACCCGCAGCAGTTTCAGCACCCGCAGCACCACCAGCCGCACCAGCACCAGCAGCAGCAGCTTCAGCACCAGCAGCATTTTCAGCCCCAGACTGTGCAGTACCAGCACAGTCCGTACTCCTACCCGGCGGGTTATCCGGGTTACTACAACCCAGTGCCCTCCTACGGTCCGGGTGCCTATATGGACGCAACATACAACCCGCATCCAGACGCACCGCGAGGCGCAGCCTCTGGGCACGTGCGAGCAGCACAGCATCAGGCCGCACCACGGGCAGAAAGAGCAGCCCCACCAGCGGCCAGGGAGGTGCAGGCGCAGCATCGGGACGCACCACGAGCAGAAGAAGCAGCCCCACCAGCTGCCGGGCTGCAAGCACACATCGGGACGCACCGGAAGGAGCAGCCCAGGGCAGCAGGTCGCAGCAGCGGAAGCAGAAGACGTGACGATGGGCGGGGTGAAAAGTGGGAAGACTGCAGGGGGCTCTCCTCAGCCACGCGAGCAAAACAGGGAGATTCTTTAAGAAGGTCTTCTCTAGCGAAGTTCGAGGTCAATGGAAGGTGAGGTGTTGGGATGCGCCTTCCTGGCCCTCGCCAGCTCAAAGAGGGCTCTTGCCGGGGCTCTACCCCAGATCTTCTTGGATGGAACCGCGCTGCATGGTGGTTTCGGGGGGTGTGGCCTTAGTGGCCTGCTGCAAGGACGCCCACCGGAACATCGTTCCGTTGTGTGCCTGATAAAGCTGATGCGGAAGTTGCTGCTGGTGCTGGAACTGCTGCGGGTGGTTCGGTGCCTGGTGATGCTGATGCGGAAGTTGCTGCTGGTGCTGAAACTGCTGCTGCGGAAGTTGCAGCTGGTGCGGAAGCTGCTGCTGATTTTGCTGTCGGGGGTTTCCAGATGCGTCTCGTTGCCTTTCCATCTTGTTGCTGTTCCTCTTTTGTTTCTCTAGTTAGACTTTCTTCGTTATCTAGTTAGGCTTTCTCCGGTGACTTTGGGCCTGCATTTCTGTGTGGTGACTTATGGAAACACTCCAATCTTTATCAGAACAAAGCATATATAACGGAAGCTGGAAAATATATAACGGAAGCTGGAAAATATATAACGGAAGCAGAAAAAATATATAACGGAAGCTGGGAAAAATATATAACGGAAGCAGCTTCCGTTATATATTTTCCCGACTTAAGTGCTTCCCTTATGGTTAAGTCCGTTGTTTCAATGTTCTGCTGGCTCTTCCTGCAAGAGAGAGAAAACGGAGTTGGGGGATGTGTGTTGCTAGCCTCTTTCGGCACTCCTCCTAGTCGTCAATGCGGGCAACTGCACGCCGGTTGCGCCGAACGCAAAACCCTCAAACAAGCAGGAGCGCACTATTGTCTGTTCACTTCTCGGTGAAAGCGCAGAGTTTCGTTTAACAAACACCTGACTTCAAAGATGAAAAAATTGATCTGTAAGCGAGCGAAGTATCAGGGGCGTGTGTTAATCCGAAGCAGGGTTCTGATTTGTTTAACGTCAGGTTTCGTGATAGACTGGACCGGGGGAAGGTATTCCAAAGCAGAAGGAAATTGACCGATAGAATTACATGAGAGACAACCTCTTGATGAGAGACCCTGCTTCGGACTAACAACTCTATGTACCTTTCCCAGGTGGCTGGTGGGGCAGGAAAAGCACATTTGCAGGTCATGTCCAGCTCCCTGCAGAGCTGACATGAACCACAAAGGCCGTTTCGCGTATCGTGAGCTTCTTGTTGATGTTGGGACTGTTGGGTACGCGTGAGATACTGTATCGGACTGACACAAACCAGTTGCAGCGAGCACACTCTTCCCTACGCACTTCCACGACCGAGCTGCCAGCTGTTCGATTTTCGTGTCTTCCGCCAAGCCGGTCCTGTCCGAAACAGGTTCAGGCCTGAAGAGGTGGGACTGAGCGCAAACACGGCCCGCTATCCAGCTTTGTGGAGGGCTTAGGTGTGTCAAGCGGGTAACCTGCGTCTGTTGTGGTGTCCAACAGTGGTGGGGACGCCGTAGTTTAATGTATCGGCTCTTTCCGAAGAAGAAGGTAGCCCAGACTTGACAAGTAATTGCCTATTTTGCACGTTTGATGCATGTTTGATGTTGCTGAGAAAAAGAAGGGGTGGGGGAAGCAGGGGACTTGCTTCAAACCGAATGGTATGCGCTCAACATCGTGTTTCGGTCCTTTGACGGACGCACTCACGTCTCTCAGTACGGAAATGTTTGCAGACAGTACAGCTGTGTGAGTCTGGTTTGTGAGGCGCCGTTTGTAGCTCGCCGGGACTACCCATGCCACTAGCTCAAGCAAAACCGTCTCGGAGAGCCATGTCAGCAAACTTCACCCTACGTGTGACTGCAACTGTCTTCTTTTTGCGGTGGCAACTAAGGAAGTAAGCTTCGCAAGGCGCAGTGGACATGCCAATGTTGAAGTCTCAGGAAAAAGTGCGAGGACGTCGTCCTGCGAGCACAAATTCGCACACACGAAGTACCCTACTGGAAAGGGGGAAAATGCAAGAACAGGGGGACGACCTTAGTTAATGAGAGGGGAAGTGACATTCGTGATATCTTTTTTTTACTTAGGTGTAACTATCGAATCCCTAGGGTTGGAAACGTGTTCCTTACACCCCGGGACACCCTCTCCAGGGATTTCAGAGAATGGCGTTAGGGATAGAAGAGGACTTCTTTGGGGACATAAATGATTGAGTAGAATGTGGTCTGTAATTGGCTCGTAAAGTTGAAGGGCGCGTTGACACGACCATAGTTGCACGTGGAAGGCCCTGGGGCCGTTGTTGTTGGTGCTGGTTTTGAGAGATAAGGATAAGTAAGAAGAGAGAGAGAGAGAGAGAGAGAGACGAGTTAGAGTGCAGGGACCATCTCTCCGGGGAGTTTCCGGTCTCCTCACTTCTCTTCGCACTGCTACGGCGGGCGTAAGTCGCTCCGGAGGCGCGCTGCAGGTTGCGGCTCTGCTACAGTGAGTGGCGGCACCGGAGTTGGTGCTGCAGCGGGCGCTCTGGCCGGCGGGCGAGCTCGTCTCGCGGGGGATCGCCGCCTTGTAACGCTGCGGGCCCTCTTCTTCCTCGCGACTGCGCGGCCTACGGCGGCGGCTAACACCTTGATGGGAAACTTCAGCTTCCATTGAGCGAAGGCTACGTCCTGAGGGTACACGGGTTTGGCGTCATTCCAGCTGTCTTTGGAGCAAACTGCTACTATGCCGTTTAACATCGCCTCTGTCCTCCGTCCAGCCGCAAAACGTGGACGGTGTGTGAATCCCGGCATTGCCGGCGCACCCAGACAGCGTAAAGAGCATACACCCTGACGCCACTTCCCGGGGAAGGCTGAGGCCCCCGTGTCAGCAAAGCTTAGGTCGTTGATGGCTCGTGTTAGATATCCTATCTGCAACCCTTTTTCGGCAAACGTTTCCCCAGGCAGCTTGGATCGCGTGTAGGCCTCAAAATCCAAAGCGAGTTCCACGCCGGTCGTAGGGAGAGGGGGGGTGTTGACCCAACGTAGATTCCTTAGCCAGTAGACTAGCGTCGCCGCGAAGCGCGTCCCGATCTGCTTCGTGAGGAGCTCACGGCTGTCCCTTGCCAGCTCAACGTCATATCTCCCTGCCGCGGCGGAGGCAAGCTCCCAGGGGCGCGTCGTCGCGATATTACGCTGCGCTTGCGCCATCTCGATGGAGATGGTCCCGATCAGCTTCTGGACCCTCTCCACGAGTACCGGCGGGGTTCCGATGGGGGGAATCCCCCGTGTGCTCAGGCATAGGGGCATATTCTGTGCCGCCACTCCTGCGACGTCGAGTCGGCAACGTAGATTGACCCACCTGCCCCCCGGTCCCGGGCATTCCCAGAAATAGTGCAGCAGGGTCCCCGGCGTCCCACCGTCGCAGAACTCGCATACGCCGTCATCCGTTCCCCATTTTCTGTTGCACCACTCGCGAGAGTACACCGCTCCTGCGATGCATTTGCGGATTGCAAAGCTGAGCCTGTCCTCCGTCGCGCGGTTCTGCCACAGTCTGTTCAGCAGGCGCACATCCACCCCCCTCTCGATACCCGAGTAGCCTTGCCTTTGTGTCGTCAGGTAGCGCCACGCTCGAAGACGCAGGCCCTCACGGACGAAGTGCAGTGTCTCCTTCCCGGAAAAAGGCACGGTCGCACCTTCGAACGATAGCAACTCGAAACTGTGCCGCTTCGCCGGCAGGAAACGTATCTCTCGAAGGAGATTGGATATCAGCCCGACGGGGCCCTTTAAGGAGGCGTCAGCCCCGGATACAAGAAGGGCATCCATTCGCAGCCGAAACCTCTCCTTCTGGTATTGCTTCGCGGCGGTGCGGAGTGAGCTGTACCCGGAGGCGCATGCCGGATCGCACAAGTGCGCCTTCGCAACAAGGGTAAGTGTCGCGAGGGGGCTCTTCGCCCGATTTGAGCGAGGAATCAAGCAGGCGGAGAGAGCCGTGCGAAGGACGGAGTTGTTCGCAAAGCCACCGGCCGAGTTGGCGCAGTAGGCCGCGCCGTAGTGCGCGGATGCCGCGATCGTCTGCATGACGCGGAACTTGGTGCGCGGCTTCAGTGGCGACGCTTCCAGCCTGGCTGCGGCTTCCACGGTCGCGTCAGACCTACCGTTGTCCACAGGCCCTTCTGTGCCCAGGGGAACGCCCAGAACCTTAACGGTCTTCACCGACTTCACCGCCTTGCCTCCAACCTCGAGACGGGGGCCTTTTTCCGACGTCGAGAAGGAGGCACACTTGCCTTCGTTGAGAGCGAGGCCGGTCAGACTCCCGAATATCGCGGTGACTTCTATTCCTTCCTGGAGCAGCTTCGCGAGTCGCGAGAGGAGGTACAAGTCATCAGCAAAGGACTTCGGACCCGGTAAGAAATCTTTTTGCGGCGGTCTCCGCTGGCCCGGTAGTTTGTGCTACCGCCAACTTCTTTTACACTCGTTCTCTTCTCTTCTTCACTACGGTACGTACCCTTTCACTCAATGCACCACTCTTCGACCAGTGAAACCTCAAGCATCACTCCTTCGTCCTTGCCACGCAGTTTCCCTGCCCTGCCCCAGGGCCTTCCATGGGCGGCCCAATGGCCACATTCATTGCGAATGTGTTCGTGGTGTCGGTCACAGGAGCCTTTTTTTGGTTAGCCAAAGTGAGAAAAAGAATGAGCCGCTTCAACATTTCCTTCGCAGCGGAAATACTCGAGGGACTGCCTTGTGCTCATTTCGAAGGAGGCTCAACTAGATTCTCTCTTGTACACAAACCTCGAGAACTACGTAGGGACCGTCGAGAGACGGCGGTTGTTGGCGGTGAAGGAAAAAAGGGACGGGACATCAGTCCCGACCACCCTCTCGCTTACGCCCGCCACTAAACCCAGATTTACCTGTGTTTCGTGTGGGCTACAGCACATTTACCTCCTTTGATCTATCGCAACTGGCAGTCTGCTCAAGCATTTCCTACAAAGCAGGTGCAAATACAAAGAAATAATCAGGGACACCAAAAATACCCAGGGCCAAAGCAGAATTCTGTGTTTTGTTTTCGTTCGAAGTTTTGTGCTGCTTGGTTGAATCCATTCGTTCTTCTATTTTTGCATTCGAGTTGCTTTGTAGTTGATACGTGCAGTCGCAGCTAGTGTGGCGGACGGCACATTCTTTAACCCACCTCACCTGTTTGGTTGACTATTTTATTGCTGTCGCGCCCATTTCAAGAAGGGTGAGCAAAAATAACAAGAAAGATGCCCGCTGTTTGCCGAGACGCAAATCCCTGGGCTTGGAGAGATTGCCCTAAGGAAAGATTGAGGACAGAGAGGCTGTGTGTTGGGAGCAGAGGCCGATCTCCTCAACTCCGATACCGCTGGAACCCCGAGTACGCGATTCGATGCAGGACAGGTGGGCTGTCTGGCCCGTAGACCGGGCAGATGCAGAGATTCGGTAAGCTCCCTAGCGAATGATCGGAGGACGAGTATCGGGTTGTTTCTTGCTCATCAGATTGTGTCAAAGGTAAAGATCCTTGGTCGGGATTAGTTCAATCAACCGCACGTGGACACCTACTGTATTTGCGAGACAGAGTCTACAATTTTGAAACTAGGGGGCGGCGAAAGAATACGACTCGAACAGAAATGCCTTAAGTGCTGTCGTTGTTGTAAAAACCGAACGAGAAAATTCGCACGCTTCTTGTGAGCTGGTGTGTACAAGCTGGCGTTCGAGGCTACATTGTCTTAGCATGGTCTTCGAGCAGAACCGAATTTCGACTCATACAAGTCCCCCCCGCTGGATCGCCTTTCAGGCTGCTTTTAACATTTTGTTGGTCGAGTGCCATCTCGAGCGGCGGAAGAGAATTCGCAGCATGGCAGCACAAAGTACTACCTTCTAACTCTTTTGAAGGATATGCCGTGACACCGTGAGTACTGCGTGCCAAAAGTACGCGGCGAGGAACTACGCTCTGGCGTTATTGTTGAAGCCGTCGGTTCCCGAAAAGAGTGTGCTCTGACCAAAGAAGGCGTCTTTTGGTCTGAAAGGTCGCAGGGGCGTGATCCGCAAAGACACTCCAAAGGGGGGAGGGCCACTTACAATTGAGCTGTTTGTTGCGCACCTGATCTCTCAGCGTTGACATTCAGGGCACTGGGCAGAAGTCACATTCCACTCGCCAAGCGAAATGCTGTGGTGTCGCACATGTACACGAAGCTGGTAGTTGTAACTGGATTTACTCGCGATTTGAAATCCTTTCCTTTTTAGACTTTCTGTTTTCATTCATTTTCGTGGTTGCTCCTTGTGCAACCGTGGGAACATGCAACCAATTGACCCCAGTCTCCATAGCTTCCGGCTATGGAGACTGTCAACATCCCAACAGCGATTGAAACCGGCCGTCAACAAAAGGGGTGGAGAGCACTCCTTGTCGGTACTTAGTCACTGTACCGACTCAAGGGAACTCGCGGGCGTATCATCCCACGCAGACAGACTCGCGGATGGGCAGGAGCACGCGCGGCTCTCTTTCCGAGAAAGCGGGTCTTCTCCTTTATTTCGTATGATCATTTTTGGTAACCCCGAAAACCCGTTTTGTGTAGTTCTGCGTAGTTCGTGGGTAGTTCGTGCGGGGTTTGTGAAGCGGCAAGGGCTACACTTTGTAAGTGTGGATTCTTTCGCCGCGGTGGCAAGTTGTATAAGCCCTGTCACGACCGTTTAGGCACTCAGTTTGCTAGCTGCATATGGAGTCTAAAAGGAGCCGTACCCCACTATTGCGTAGTCTTGCGTAGTTTGTGCAGAGCTCTTGCGTACTTCGTTCTTCGGTTTTCGGGGGTACCAATTTTATTTTGAATACTTTCGTCGTTGTTTGATGTCCTCTATTTTCTTTACGCGAAACGTGACTTCGCTGCTGAATTTTTGGTATTCGTGTCGTTCGTTCCCTTCGTTCGTTCTGTGCATTTCGCTTTGTTTGTTTGTTGACACTGCTCTACGATCGCCTTCGTGGCTTGTATAACCAGCAGCAATCTACGGATTTGCCTTCGTTTCCACCCCTCGGGCCAAAATCGTTTCTTTCATGATGTTCTCGCCAACCCTTATTCTTCGATGGCTTGGCGAGTTGACATCACGTGCAGCACCCGCAATACATGTCAGCCTGCCTATCTGCTCTTACACCAAAACCGAAAAACCGGTGGCCCGAACCAAGCCACGCAATTTCGTTGACAGTCTGGCACCAAGAGCAACAAGGTACTGATGTGGGAACACCAGGGTCGAGGGGTGCAAACACCGCCTGTTGATCTGGCCGTATGGGTGTAGGCTTCACTATGCTCCGCATGTATGGTTGTGCGAGACTGGTGTCTTCAGCCGTTTTGTTTGCTTGTTTGTGCTGATGGTACTCGGAGAGCGGCAGCACATATTGTTTTGTGTACAGGCGCCGATTGACACCGTTCTGATGTCCAGCGACTTTGTTCGGTTGCTTGCGTATTTTTCTGCCGTGGACCTTTTTCTGGTACTCCGCTCTCTCGCTTTTTAGAGTGATTTAGTGTGGGAGATCGCTTGATGCGTTTTCTTGGACACTCATCTCTTCTCGCAGACAGAAACTCAGCTAGGCTGCCGATTCTGGAGCTTTATCAGGCACTTGCTTGATGGCTCGAAAACACACTTCTCATGACATTACGGTTGCAGGCTGCAAAGCCAGCTAGTATTTAGAGTGCAATGTATTTGTTGGAGGGTTGTTCTTCCGCCATCGAGATACTGGGGGCTTTCCTTTTTTCCCCAGCAAGTGTCAACTAGCCGACCTGAAAAAGCGTTTTGTTTCCGTAGGCACGATTTCTCTACGTCAACCGGCGCAAGCTTTTTTTGATTAGCTTTTTTCAGTTTGCATCTTTTTGAGTTCCTCCCGTTTGTCCCGCTTAGCCGCGGTGGTTGCCTCGCCTCCGTCTCAGAAGGTTCACTATTCCCCTGCCACTACATGAAAGCGTAGGGTGAATCTTCCATGGGGGCTCGGGTTAGCAACGGGGTAAACCCCTTGTACTAAGACTTAGTACGAAAGACCTCGGATCGCATTTGACAAAAATCATCCGAGGTATCACAGAACAATCGGTGACCATCTAGCTACAAGAAGGTCGTACGCAGCGCCCTCGGAGGGTCTTCGTTCCATTGCGTAGTCCGAGTAGACCCTCCAAACCCTGGCGGGTTGAGAGGGTTTTTGCTGCGCCACACTGTGCGACGTGTCATCAGCGATGCAGGACGTGCTGAGCGTTTGCCACTCTCGTTTACGTTTTGTTCCAACGACGGCAAGTGTCAGACTGGCCCCCGAAGGCGGTTGTTCCCTTATGTGGCAAGCTTTCTTTACCTCTTGCGGGAGATTCTATGGTGCGGTCGACGATTTACGCCGCCCTGATGGTCGGCGACTTTGTTTTTGCTTGATATTTTTGCTGTTCTTTCTTTTTGCTTCTTTGGCGATTTCCTCGTTTTGCTTATGATTGGGTTGCTTTTCTCTCACCTCCCTAGCTCTCGCTGGACCCTATTGGCGAGGTGAGGTCGTCAGCGGAGCATCAAGCGTGACCCTTCGCACTTGAAGCAGCGTGCAGAGTCGTTGGGATGTAGAGCAACTTGACTTCGGCCCGTTATGATAAACACTGCGTAGATGGACGGAAAACTGCACTGCAATTGGAATCCGTACTGGACTACAATGAATATCAATTCAAGCGCGCTGACTCGTACTTTCGGCGTTTTCTTTCTGCTGACGCGCAAGCTTCGTGGTGCTTTCCGCTGGGGTTCGCTTTTCTGCTCTGGCCTCACGCCTGTGGTTCTCCCAGAACAATGGGATCGATCTCGTAGAACAGTTCCTGAGTTGCACTGATGAGTGGGGACTCACTGGGGAGCAACAGACAATCAGCGTCGACTGATCGATGAAGGTGAAGATAAGGTGAAAGTTCTCTTGTTTTTCACCGGGTATTATACCGTATAGGGAGTATTCCGGTATTCTCTGGAACAGCACTTTTGTTGAACCTTTCATTTGCAATCGGTCAAAGAGTCAAAGAGTCAGCACGCACTCACTGGCTCAAAAAGCAAGGAGCTTCTTTGAGAGGACCATGGCAAGAACGTCGTGGGTTGCATTATTATACAGCTCTTCTTTACTAGCAAGCGCCTGCTGCAAACTGAGCTCAGGGCTGCAGCTTAGAATCATCGTGTCTCACACTTCTAGACTAAGTTCCGCGGGTCACGTGTTGCGCTGTAGCGTTGAGGTGACTCATGCATGGCGTCTTTGTCGAGAATATTCGGAAGAGGTTTCCTGTTGCTCTATTATGCTTTGAATTCCGGGGGTTGAGCATCTTCCGATGGAGCTCGGAAAGAAGAGAAGGGCCTCTGGCTAAAGCCCAGTTTCCTGGCTAGATGGAGCGAGCCGCCATCTCATCTCAGAAGAAGAAGAATCAGAGATGGAGTAGTTCAATTGGTAAGCAATTCGCAATACCAATGCCCGCTTGGCAAGATACGTTGCGAGCATTCGTCTGTCGCTGCCAGTTTCACTCCTGTTGACAGCAGCGACTCGCGATCTCGCATGCGATATTTATAATGCTTTGTGGGTGGATGAGCGCTTCGGTTAGAATGCAGATACCCAGGGCGGGATCTGATTGCGACGCTTTTGTGAGTTACTGAGTTGAGTGCGTGAGTGATAGAGTGCCATTTGAGTGAGTCGGTGGATGAGGGCAAGAACGTAAGTACCTGCGGGCAATAGGGTGGGAACATCCGGTCCCCTTTTTTTCCTTCCATTTCCGTTTTCCTCTTCGCGGCTGTGCTCTTTTCTTTCTCTTTTTCCTGACGCTGCTGCTATTTACCTGCGGACAGCGACGGATCTCTTTTTTTCTGGGTTGGGAAAAAAGAGGGAGAAAATAGCAACCTGAATTGTCAAAGCACGGAGCAGCACGGCCCGGTGTCAAAAGGGAAGGGGGGCGAGAATTATTACATAACGAATGGGTCGTAAAACAGCTCTTCAGAAGTGGCGCGTTTCGTCGGATCGCGGATGAGAACACGGCTGATGAAGTTGGCGGAAGCCGTGTCTAGAAGGTCACGGGGGGGCTGCGGAACGTCGTCACGCGCCTGGCAGAGCCATCTCATGAACGGGACGGTTGCCTTCGGGACCTCTTCTGCGTACTCGAAGGGTGTGTGTCCGATGAGCATCTGCACGACGGTGTGCCCCAGAGACCACATGTCGGACGCGAGGCAGGCCGTCCCCTTGCAGGCTTCAGGAGCCATGAACAATGGAGTCCCTTGCGCCCGGCATCCGCCGGTGATCGACGAGAGTTCGGCGCACGTGCCGAAGTCGGACAATTTGCACTGTCCGTCGGTGTGCAGCAGCACGTTGGCAGGCTTCAAGTCTCGGTGGATGATGTTGTTCGAGTGGAGGTAGTGCAGCCCCCGCAAGATGTCGCGGGTGTAGCGCTTGGCACTCGACGTCGGCAGCGTCCCGAACTGAGACAAGACGCTGGCGAGGGACCCGCCGGAGACGTACTCCATAGCAATGATGATCCACCTGTCGTGCACCCCGCACGAAATGAAGCAAACCAATGATTCGTCTTTGTAGCGAGACAAAACCTCGACTTCTGTAACCGCGGCGTTCATGCAATCCGACACGTTCGTACTTTTCTTCAAAGGCGACCTGCTCTGCGAGACAGGTACCTTGATGCACTTGAGCGCCACGAGGGAACCTTCGTCGCTCATGCCGAGCCATACTTCGCCGAAGGCGCCTTCTCCCAACATCTTTGCGGACCTGCGCCACGTGGACCCGGAGTTGTCGGTAAATGAGGCCGGCGGCCCGTCTTGTATCGTCGTCAGCAGCGCGTCGTTGGAGTCCGAGTCGCTCAGGCAGTCGCTGTCGGCTTTCTGCGACTCTTCGATGGCCATCCGCAGGGTCATGCTTTGGTTCTGCGTCGTCGGCGTGTGAACCACACTGCTCCCCCTCCGCCTCCGGTAACCATTGCCGGATGCCGTGTGACAGAGCGTCACGCTCCTTTTCGGAATCAGCCCGGCTTCAGCTGGGCTGGTCACCGAACTACTTTCCTGACCGTCCGACAGCGTCGGAGACAGAGCCGGCAACGACGTACGTTTTCTGGCCGGGGTTTCAGCCGTCGGCGGCATCGAATGGTCGATTTCCCGCCGGAAGCTCGAAACGGGTTCCAAACACGTCAGGAGCTCAGGTTCGGTGGTCCATTCTTCCCAGCCCTTGAGGCGGCGTGCGTACGGAGAGGGAATCACCTTCCCGTCGTTGTTGACCGCCTGCAATATAGCGAGCATCCGGTCTGTCTGGATGTCATCCTCGGTGCGGTCGCACGCCAGGTTCCGCACCTTGTGTAGCTTCTCAGTGCTCTCCGAGTACTTCTCAGACACGAAATCGTGGAAAGCTTTCTTCCACAGCGTCGTGTCCGTTCTGTCGGACTCCCTCAATAACTGTGACGGTTTGGTAAACTAGAACAAGAGGGAAAATACGTTTAGGTTTACCAATGGATAAACTCTCTTGTGCACGCACAATAAATAAGAGTGGGTGAAAGGAGATAATATTCTGGCTAGCCAACACACCTCGTAGATAACCTCGCGCAGGTTCGAAGCGCCGTAGTTGTCTTCCCAGTACACGACGTCGATAGGTCGCGTCTTGCACGTGTTGCTGACGTTCTGTGAGTGTGTATGGAGTGTTCATGGCTGCTTCAGTGTGTTGCTGAGGGTAACAAATTGTGCAAAACACCCTACATGGCTAGGTTGTAGGTTTGAGTCGCGGATCTATCGGCTGATCCGGTTCATTCGTCGACGGAGATTCAGGTTTCATGCCGACTTCCAAAGCATTTGCCTTGGAGGCAACACAAGATTCTAGACATGGGTATGCGAAGAAATTTGAAGGGGAGACATACGTCGTGAGAAGCCTCTGAAATGAGGATGGGTGTGTAGAGGTGGCGAGCGAGTTGATTGAGGTGCTTGACGTGGTCCATGATCGACCCAAGGACGAACGGCGATCGCTGCCTTTCGTTGCCGATGTTGCCGCAATAGAAGTTCCCACTGACGACAGCTGCGGACCAAGCGACACGGTCCTTGTCTTCGACGTGATCCAAGCACTTGCGAAGCTCCAACGCTGCAGTGCACGCAGCCGCCGCGTGCCTTGTGCACGGGTTGTGCGCATTCCAGCTGGCCATTAATCCGTCTGCCCGCAGCTGGAAGACGCTGCCGCCCTCGGCCTTGACAATGTCGAGTGCCACGTTCATTAGCGACGACGCCAGTTCGTAGATTTCACCGGCCTCATCCGAGTCAGCGAGTTCCATTATGCCGAAGTCGACGCTGAGAATCGAGCCTCTCCTCTTCTTCATGCCGTTCTGCAGCGCGTGGAGCGTGGACGAAGTAAAAGCAGGAGCAGCACGAAACGACGAAGGTGGAGTGGCCGCAGGTCCGCTGCCGTTGGTGGTCATGCCAGTTGTTGATATCATCGTCAGGCTCTGGTCGTGGATGGACAACAAGTTGCTCTGCTGCGACAGTTTAGACAGCAAACACGGCACAGTATCATTGCGCTTCCAGTTGCGAGAAGGACCTTTTCGTTCACCTCCGGTATGCATTGTTGACACGCTCCTGCGAAGAGCGGTCAACGCAGAGCCAGTGGTCGGATGGCTCTTCTCTTTGTCGGTTGGCAACGAGTTTCGGCGACTGGTATCAGGCAGCGCCAAACTTCTGCTGCTGATCTTTCTACAGACGTCATCGCTTGCGGCGCTGATCCCTCGGTCAGCTCGGATGATGGGAGGGCGCAAGCATGCTGAAGAGATGAAGTCTCGCGAGGCTACCAAATTGTGGCTCTTTGCTCTGTCGAGCGAGATCACCGGAGGAGTGTTGTCGTACTTCACTTCCTTTGCGGCCGTGCTGATAGAGATCGTGGGCAACGTGGGGGGTAACTCGTTGTGTGCGTCGGAAGGTGCTGCCTTCTGCTCAATCAGCACGCTCCCACTGTTGCAGGCGCTGATCGGTATGTTGTTGTCTCGGTCACCCTCGTCGGCAACGTCGTTGGCCGTGGCAGGGAGCAGCAGCTTTTGAACCAGGCTGTTCTCAAAGTCTGCTTCGCTGTCGGTGTCGGGGACTGTGTCCACGTCGATGATGCCGTTGAAGTCATCGGGGTCTTGGTCTTCGACGGTGTCCTCTTGTTTGACGCCCGCTGCCTTGTCTTGCTCCCTGGACAACGCATCCAACACGGCGTCCGGCAGGAACGGGCGACATTGCGCCAGCAAAACGAGAAGCTTCAACAGGGAGGCTTGCACCTCGTGGATCTCCAGCATGCGGGTCGCTTCGAGCACCCCTAGGCACGGCGCCTCGAGGTCCATCCACGCCAAGGCTTGCAGCTTTTGCGACAATCTTTCCAGATTCGCGCCGACATCCCGGATCGCCCACGTTAACACCGCTCGAGCGAAGCACATCAGCACGCAGAAGGCGACGAGGCCGATTTTCCACCCCTTTGCATCTTCGTCGAACGCCTCGGCGACCAGCAAACCGACCAACATCACCAAAATGACGCTATTCAGGACTCCTGTTAGCCTCCAGAACGTGACCACTGAGAACAGGCGCGCGGGTGCCGGCGCCGGTTGGTCTTCCTGGGGCGCCATCGATATCGAGGTGAGCTCGGGTGCGAGCACGCACACCACCCCCTTTACCGCGGGATGACACTTGGGCACGCCTTGGCACCCTAGCGCCACGACAACGGCAATTGCCCGGCGGCTTCCGTGCTGCGTGCTAGCCCTCGTTCGCCCTTGCTACGCGGCGATGGCTCCTCTTTCCGCCGCCGACGCGCCGTTTCCGAACTCAGACACGCTTTCGCCGCCTCGTCCTTCTGCTTTTTGTTCTGCGATCGATGGTAGCTCAGTGGTGGAAACCTCTGGTACCTATCGTTGCTGTTCTACTTTTTTTGTGTTTTTCCTTCCGCGGCAAGCTTACCCCCTTCCCCCGCTGTCCTCCGCCCAAGCCCGTCTCTCAACCTGCTTGCAGAGGCTTCAGCGTTTTCAAGTCGGTATATCGCATTGTCTCGGCTTCCCGGCGGCAGCAAGCCTAACTGGAAAGGCAAACGGATTGTGGCTGCGGGTCCAAGGGCCAAGCTGTTGTGCCGGGTCCGTTTAATGATCACCGATTGATTTACACGGGGATACAGGAAACTTCGCGAGCGGGGCTCCCCAGTGCATGGACCATCGGAATGCGCGATGCTGACCCGAAGCCGTCTGACACCCTTTTTTCCGCTGTGACATTGAAGGAAAAATTTCCGCTTGCTGAACGTGTCTATGTACAGCGATGACAGTGGGGACAAGAAAACGCACGAGAAACAAGGCCTCTTTGCAATGTTCCGGCAAATTCGAAGCACCTACACAACGTCGTTGTAAAACAACAGAGTGTTGGGCGTTCGGCCAGAAAGAAAAGGGAACAAGGAAAGGCCGATGACTGAAATGTCTTCGGGGACGAGCCACTGCAATCAATACTACCCCGTGAGGATCCTTCGTCCACTTGTGTTGCATGCTGGTGCCCGCCGGGCGTTTGCAGCTACAAATTGGCTTGTACGTACACCCACTAGCCCGCTAGTACGTTTCCTGTACTAGTGGGTGTGGTGGGGGATACGGTGGGAACCTGAACGTGGACAGACGGCAATGGCTCACTGGTCGTAGCGGGCTCGTCGGGAAGTTAGCGTGAAGCCCTACTTGTGTAACGTAGCGCTGTGTAGCACTTGTGTAACGTGACTGGTCGCCTCTCAAAGAAGTGCCGAAGTTCAACAGTGCAAGGGAGCCTCTTCAAAATCTAGCTTATTAGTGTGATCTGATTCCCGTTTTTGCTGGGTTTGAGTGCTCCTTGGAAGGATTTCGCAGCACACCTCTTCGCAGCAGCAAGCAATGATCTTTTTTGACGTCTCTTTACTCTGGAAGCACAGTGTCCGAACTCGCTCGGGTCCTGGAATCTTCGACGTAAATACATGTCTCCCGTCCGTAAGGGTTAATTAGGAAAGGAGTTTGAATAACCCAACGAAGAAAGTGGCGCGTTCGGTCGAGATGGGGTGGACGGTGATGTTCGCTTGGAACTCGAGACCGGAGCGCGCTTTGCACGTGATTTCGGTGGTGGCCCCGACCATGGTGCGCCGCATGGTCCGCACGTAGGCGAGCAATCTGTCGTCGTGTACGGCGGCAAAGGAGTCGGGCATCAACGTGTTAACACTGCGCGACAAGATGTCGCTGGCCTTCCACCCGAATGCGGCCTCCGCAGCCGGCGAGAACTTGTGGATCATCCCTAGTTCGGAAATTACTACAACGGGTAGCTCGACCAATTCAATCAGAAGCTGGTTGTTGGCCTGCGCTCTCTCGTACCTTGTCAAGTCCTCCTGCGGCTGCACGTAAGCAAGGTATTGCGGGGGCAAGCTCTGAAGCTTCACCTCACGAACCTTCAGCACGACAGGCAGCGGACTGCCATCCTTTTTACGACCTATGACGTTCCGCGTCGTGTCGATGATTGTCTTAACACCGGTCTCCAAGTACCTGGCCAGATACCCATCGTGCTTGTCTTGGTGATCCGGGCTTACGATCACCTTAACATTCTCTCCGACGATCTCTTGATCCTGGTAGCCAAACAGCTCATTCGCGCTGGGGTTCATGAGCTTGATAAGGCCGCTGGTGTCCATCATGATTATGGGGATCACCGAAGTTTTCACGAGCACGTCGTTGATCTGGATCGACAACTTGTTGTTGTCTATTTCGGTCTGGTCCTCCGCGAAGGCAATGAAGGTTGGCAAAAAGAACTCGGACCCCGGAATCTCTCGCACTGTTAGCTTCACATAAAACAGCGACTTGTCCTTCCGCATTGCCGTAAGGCGCACGGTCTTGCCTATGACGTGTGCCTGTCCCGTCTTTGTATATGCATCGACGTATCCCTGGTGCTTCTTTGCTGTGTCTTTTGGCATTAACATCTCCACCTTTTGCGACAAGACCTCGGACGGTGCCCAGCCCCAAGCCCTTTCTGCCGAGTTTGTATACTTGACTATGTGCCCGTTTACGTCGATTGATATAACGGGAACGACAGATAGGGAGGCTATCACTGAGCAGAGCTCAAAGGCCTCCTTCAGTCGCTCCTCTTCTGTCATGTCCCGAACGTAACCAAGGTACACAGGGTCATGACCCTCCATCAATATCTCGCGCACAGCTAGCTCTACGACGAACTGTGAGCCGTCCTTCCTGTGTGCATGGTGGAGGGGGACTTCATTTGAAAGCTCTGCCACTCATACATGCTTGATGTTAACATGAAGGGAGTGGACTCCTCAGGTACGAAACCATGCCGGGCCCCAGGTGAGCATCGAATTTCAAATCAATCGGAGCGCGTAGTACAACTTCGTCCGTTTTCTCGCGATTATTCGAGGGCGTGTCTGCCTGGGTCGCTCGGATTGGAAAAGCTGAACTAATCGGCAGATATCCCACTGCTGAGGCTAATATCTCCCGGAGGCTGAGCGCGAACAAATTTAGTAATGATGACCCTGCCACCAATGAGGTACCTGGTGAGAGTTGCAGATTCGTTCAAATCTTGTTCACTCTCACTCACACACGGGTGATGTTGGAGACGTGTGGAACTATTCGGATCATCCAAGCTTCTATTGCGCTCCTGATACAGCCACGGGGTGGCAGGGTGCAGGAGTAGCGGTACGACTACGTGCTTGAGTTCAAGGAGAACCCCCACTCCCGCGATGCATCTACAGAAAGCAGAGCACAGGTTGAGATCCGTTTCAACCACGGCCGGTGCAAGATGTGCACGTCCCTCGATGCCGGTAAAACCTTGTCTCTGCAGTCAAATAGTGCTTTCGCGAAAAGGTGCGGTGTTTCCCCCCCCCCTGTCCGATAGCATCGCGGTGGCCCCATTGAAAGATAGGACAACCATGATGATAGAACTTTTACTTTATCGGGATGCGGGCTTCGCGCGAGTGACTGCTCGGGCGTACAGAACGCAATGCAGATAGGAAGGCGTACCTCTTGCCGACGAGCGCTGTTTTGTTCCCGATAACCCGCTTCTGGCCATGCTTCTTGTAGTTCTGAAGGAACGTGTCGTGGTTGTTGGCGATGTGCGTTGGCATCAGCATCTTCACATTCTGCCCCAGGCACTCATCTTCCGTGTAGCCAAAGCGCTCAAGCACGACACGGTTGATGCGACGCATGATGCCGTCAATTTTGATGGCGATAACGCCCAACGTGCTCAGGGAAAGCACTTCGTTCGTCTTGCTCACCTCTGCCGCCATCTGCAGCTCGTTGTCAATCGGCTGAGTTAAGTGAACGTAGCTTGAACTTCCGGCGTGGTCGTACCACCGCCTACCAGTCACGAAACGAGTTTTATGTAAACAAAAAAGCTCGCTTGTGCTCTGAAGATGTGCCGTACGAACACGGCATCAGCCGGCTAGTTTAGCGGGTTTGCAGTTGAATGTGATACACAGTCGGAAGGGGGCATACCACGACGCAACCGACGAAGATCTTGTTGCCACAAACAATAATCTCGGCAACGGAGAGTCGTATGTTGAACAACTCGCCGTCTTTTCGTTTGCCTTTCAGTTGGCGCGGGGTACCGATCACGCGCTTCACGCCCGTTGTGTTGTATCTGTCGGGGGTTTTGAGTCTGGAGCCTTAATTACATGGAAACGCAGATACAGTTCGAGTGACGAGGTGTAGGTGACTAGCCCTCCGGAGCGCGAAAAGTCTGATGACGACGCGGGGACATTCGCTTTTTGAGGCTATGTGGGAATGCAGAACTGCGTAGTGGTATTCATCGACTTCCTGCTAACAAAACAAGACCCCCCCAGTACAGCATGAAAGATTCGCGACGAGAATCAGATTGACTGCTTCGACTGGAGGCTTGCAGAGATCAGCTGGAGAGTGATCGCTTGCGGGGTTGCTGGGGATGTAGCGTAGGGCTCACAATGCAATCTGCGTACACGGCGCTCTGGCGAGTGCAGGAGCCCGCACACGAGCGCGTCGTGGAAAGAACACAGCAAACCTTTC
Organism: Diplonema papillatum; assembly: GCA_030068145.1. Taxonomy (NCBI): domain Eukaryota; phylum Euglenozoa; class Diplonemea; order Diplonemida; family Diplonemidae; genus Diplonema; species Diplonema papillatum. Next base: position 119,825 of record JAPJBO010000691.1, read on the forward strand.
GAGGTAGCCATCGTGGAAAATCGCGATGTCGTCTGGGCACAGCTTCGAAATGTTGCCGCCTACCACTTCGTCCTGCGCATCGTGTGTTCAGACGTTGTGTTAAGCTCAGAAACTGCGCTGTCCACATCTAAACAGCAAGAGAAGTTAAAGTATGGATGAAAACGAAAGCAAGCATACTGTCTTCACGAGGTTGATTCACGTGTGTTTTGGCACATCATTCCGCTGGTAAGAAACAGGACGCGGCAGCAGTGTCTCACGAAGAACGTGACTGCCATGTCGAGGGATCCAAAGGAACTCAGCTCTAAAGAAGGGCTTTAAAAGAGTAGTCGTTTTCGAAGGCGACAGGGAGAAGCAAACAAACCTGCTTGTATCCGAACAATTTGAGAGCAGCGCAGTTCGTCGTCAGAACAGTGCCGAACTCGTTGATAGTGATGAGTGCCGTCGGCGACAGAGTATGCAGTGCTTCGGCAATTTTCCCGTCCTGTGCAGTGTTCATGTATTGCGGCTCTAGTACTTTGGAAATAGGATTGCGCTGACTGTCAGACAAAACGAGATAACTGACTCTCAACCGCCAACTGATGCAGGTAGTGAACGCAGTACGTAAACTCGTGTTCTTCGCGTGTGCAGGGAAACCCCCTCTCGACCGGGCAGAACTCTGCATCACATGAGAATGAACTGATTACCGTGTGAGGAACATTTCCGGAGTTGGGGCTTGCACTGATAAACGAAGTAACAAACGATCAGCAACAACTGACCAAGGTGATGGAAATGATAAGGCAAAGGTTTCTTGTTCTTCGCCGGCGTGTGCAGGGTTTCAACCTCTCTGGGGGGTTTCCTGTTTCAGCACTTTTCGGTGGCTTCCTTTTCTCATTCATGTGCAACCGTTGTTCCGGAAATGTACCCAATAGTACAGATGTACTATAAAAATACTCGAGGGACTGCCTTGTGCTTATTTCGAAAGAGGCTAGAGGGGTAGAAAACAATACAACTACAAAGTGGGTCTTTTTTGTTGAACGCTTACGCCCGCCACTGAACCCAGATTCACCTGTGTTTCGTATGGGCTACAGCACATTTCCCTCCTTTGATATTTTGCAGCTGGCAGCCTCCTCAAGTATTTCCTACAAAGCAGGTACTTATACAAAGAAAAAAACGAGAGTTTGAAAGAAAACCTCGACTCGCTGCATGTTTGTCGTCGTGTCGAGAACCTGCGCGACAAACGCCTCCGGGGACACTTCCTTGACGGTGAGCTCGATGGCTCTGATGGAGCCGTCCTTGCAGTGGATGGTGAGGTGCTGCATCGCGTTCAGAATCTTCCGGCGCCTGGTTTTGGCGTAGTTCGACAGGTACGCGTCGTGCTTGGAGCGGTGTGGATCCGCCATCAGCATCTTCACGTTTTTCCCGATGACTTCGTGCTTTTTGTACCCCCACAGCCGGCACGCCACGGCATTGAACAGGGTCACCGTGCCGACTGCGTCGATGGCCACGAAGGCAGAGAGCGTCAGATCGAGCAGCTGCTGGCTCTGCTCCTCCTTCTTCTGCACCTCGTGCTGCGCTTCTATGTTGCGGAGCGACCCGACAAAAAACCGGCCGTCGGCGTTGTTGATCTCCCGCAGGCACAGGTCGCAAGCGTAGGTGGTCTTATCCTTCCGGCGGACGACCACCTCGCGGTGCGAGTCCATGACGTGCTTGACACCCGTCTTCCGGTACGCCTTCAAATACTTGTCGTGGTTCCTCGCCACGTAGTCGGGTTGCACCAGCTTGATGTTCCGGCCGATGATATCATCCGGAGCCCAACCTATCTCGGCTTGAGCCGCTGGCGGCCACGTGAGGACCGTCCCGTAGATGTCGGTGGTCACCAGTGGCGTGGGGCACGTCTCAACGAGTGAATCCTTCAGGAGGCTGTTCAACACGGAAGCTTGCGCTGCGAGCTTGTCCTTCGCGCACGCCATGAACGACACGATTGAATCCTGGCGGAGCTCGCAGACTTGCAGCTCGATGGGGATGATGACCCCGTCACTTCGTTTCGCTGTCGACTGCGTCGTCGTATTCAGGATCCGTTTGACGCCTGAGCGCAGATACGAGCGGATGTACGAATCATGGTTGCGGGCTATTTCGTCGGGGAGGATGGAAAACCGCAGATTCTTGCCGAGAACGTCGGCTCGGTTGAACAAGAGGGTCTCTTCCGCGCATTTGTTGAAGGCGGTAACGTTGCCCGAGCTGTCGATGGACACCAGCATGAACAGCGGGTTCTCCATGACGGCGTTGACGCGGGCGTCGAGGTCTGCGTCTTCGCGGTCGAGCGTCGTGTCGCGCACGGAGGCCATGAAGAGCTCGCCACTGACTTCCTTGACCAGGATCTCGCCCGTGAATATGTCGCCGCCTCGCTTCTTGGCGAAGACGACGCGGGGAGCGTCGATGATGCGCCTTTTCCGGGTCCTCCGGTACTCTGCCAGGATCGAGTCATGCTTCGCGGCGACGTCGTCGGGCTGCAGCAGGCTAACGTTCTTTCCGACGATGTCGCTGGACGACCAACCGAACATCGTTTCGGCGGCGTGGTTAAACGACGCGACGATGCCCAGCTGATTCGCGACGATGACAGGCGATGCTACCATCTTCACGATGCGGGCGTTGATGGCGTTGACCCGCGTCATGTGCTCCTTCTCAGTGATATCCTGAATCGCGGCGACAAACGTACGGCCGTTGCCGGGCAGGACGATTTCCAGGACGTGCAGCTCACAGCGCACCAGGACGCCGTCGCTTCGCTTGCCGGTGACCTCGGACCGGTTGTCGACAACCGTCTTCACTCCGGTCAGGAGGTATTTGTCTATGTACCCGTTGTGCGCGCGGCCAACCTCGTCCGTCATCAGCACGCGCACGTTTTTGTCCATCACCTCGTGCCTCGCGTACTGAAACAGGTTTCCGGCTGCCGGGTTGAACTGCGTGATGATACCTGCGTGGTGCCGTGTTCGTGTGCTTGCTTAGTTGTACGCCGTGCGTTCAAGTCCCTGGCCAGACTAGCCTGAAAAATCGTTCTTCCCCACCTCGAACGCGACCTCAGATCATCGATGGCAATGTGGCGTCCGCTGGCGACTGCCATTCAACCTTTCACTGTCTCCAAACGTGTAAGTGTGGAACATGGAACATGTAATGCGCCGAGGAGCCACCGTAATTCTCAACTGTTGCAAAACAATCAACTGAGTAGCAGACACCATCGCGTGAGAACCATTGAGAAAGCAGTGTGCAATAGGTGGTTCGAGACTGGAGGTCCAATGAACATGCAATGCGAATAGCCTCTATTCGAGCCAACCGGCTTTTCTCCAGTGAAAAAGTGTATTGTTTTTGGACTAGATACTAGCGCGGAGCTAACTTTTTCCCCCCCTGCCCAAAAGCATAGGGGTGGCAGAGTGAGCTGGCTTCGGCCTTCAGGCCGGTTGGACCCCCGCCCATGACACCGGTCGAAGATTGTTTTCGACTAATGTGCCCAATATTTGCGGAGTTTCTCAGTATCTCGCGGTATTTGGGTCCCGTCGGCCCCGCAGACTTTACCCGTGCTCGGGGGGTCCGGGGGTGGTGTCCCCCGGGTACGAGCACCGACCTTAGCTTCACCCACCCTGGGCCTGGCCGAACTTCGCTTCGTGCCCGAACTTTTTTTTAGTACCAGCGCTCAGTGCTCCCGCTAACCTCACTTTTGGTGAGGAAACCCAAAACCTGTTCCGGGCTTGTTTTTAGACTGTTTCTTGTAGTAAGCGGTCGGTTTTTTGAAGTCTCCGGTTGACTTGTGAGGCGAGGGGGAAGGGGGGGGTGTTTTCCTTTTGTGCTGTTAGAGCAGGGTCTGGGCAGTGTGTTTTCATTCTTTTACGTACTTTGTGTCGCTTTTACTGTACTGTTTACTGTCACATGTGGTTGCGCATCCGTGTAACTTCGTTTTTGGCGTAGGTGACCGACACCAGGTCCACTGCGTTGTGCTAGTGGTCCTGGGCCCCCCACGTCCTACACGTTAAGCAGGGGTTGCCGTGCAGTCCGTATCGGTCTACGTGTCAAACCTGTAGCTTTCTTCTTTGTTCTTTTACGGGGAGGGGTAACAGTAAGGGGTTCAGGGTAGGTAAAAGTAGCGGGACGCGTAAGAAACGGCCATTTGGTGTCAATACAGGAAAAAAAATGAAGGTGTGGGAAGAGGGACTGCTTGTTGTCCTCCGCAGTTAAGGTACTCTGAATGCACAGGGCATCGTGGCTGGTTAACGATTCGTCGACGTCTTGAGCTTGCGGTTGCACCACGGTTTGTGGTTTTTTTTTTTTTTTTTTTGGTGCCCCCTAATCAGGGGTCTTTAAAAGTTTGGAGGTCAATTTTTTTTTTTCCAACACTTGGGCAGCAGGGATGCGTTGGGACGAAAATCGACGCTCTAAACCGGGGTTTTGGGGAATCACACGGCATTCAGCGGTGACCCTACTGTAGCCCCGACCCGCACAGTAGGCTGTCTTGACGCTTCGGGTGGGGGGAGACCTGCCCGCGCAGCGATATTTTTTGTGGTAGTGAGTCTCCTTTTGGCTTCTGCGTGCGTGTGCCGCCTCTGGTGCACGATTGAACCAGCGTTAAACTCCGGAACACCGATCCAGCAACTCTTCTTGTGGCGGTTTTGTGTTTCTTAAGGAGCCCTGCGCCGCAGGCGCGGAAACTTTTAAACGGTCGCACTTACGGATCAAAGCAGATGGGCACTAGGGTGGCTCGTCACAACTAGGTTGGCTGACATGTCAATTAAACCTGCGCCGCAGGCGCGGAAATTTTGACGGTCGCACTTACAGTTAAACAGATGGACGGAAACACGTTGGTTTGTCACCGGCTGCAGCAGGTTTTCGTCCTGCACAACGCCCCTGCATTGCCTGCCACGGTGGAACACTGTGAACAGAATGAGCAAATAATGCGGTAGCCCCATGACGGAAAACACCTGCGCCGCAGGCGCGGAAAATTTGTGGCGCCTTTCTGGCCAGCCAGCTAAGTACGAAGATCGCAAAACAGTTTTCCGTGAAAGAAATTTCCGCCGGTGGTTTCTGCTATGAGAAGATTTTTTCCATTTT
>JAPJBO010000692.1:0-124669 GCA_030068145.1 Diplonema papillatum
AGCCGCAATTTTTTGCATGTCTTGCACTTGCGTGTGACGTTCTGGAAAAGCTGCATGCAATCTCTCTTGTTTTCCAAGGAACCGCGACCACCATCTCGGATGTTTGCAGAGAAGTGGACTCGCTCGAAGCAGAATTGAGGGCACTAAGCTCGGAAGAAAGGGCCAAAAAGATCACGAAATACTACACTTGCTGGCGCCGTTCGTTCTTCGAAGCGACCAACGTTGCCGTTACCCCTGCAGCGTTCAGCACATTCCATCAGACTATCGCCTCCCCATACATTGCTGCACTCCTCAAGTCCACAACGGTCCGGTTTGAATCCAAGGAAGTTCTTCGGCACTTCGTTGTCTTTGACCGCATTGCGTGGCCAGAGGGCGCGCACCTTACAAACTGGGGGGATGAACACATCCGGGAGCTCTACAGATACTACAGCAAGCCCGGCCGGGTCACGTACCGACAATATGAAGTGGACGTGCCAGCAACAGACACGATGCCTCGACCCACATACAGCACCACTCGCTCGGAAACGAAGACAGACCACGGCACTCCCCTTTTGCACGGAATGACCGAGGCAGACCTGGTGAGAGACTGGACCCTACTTAAGGAGGTTCTACGCGCCTCAAGATACTCCAAAAATGCACACGCGGTGTATCAAGCCTTCGCCCCTGATGGCACTGCGAGTGCCCGCATGCAGCCATTGAGACAACTGGTCGAACTGGCACAGACCATTGTCAGTTCCTCTGCAGAAAGTGAACGCCAGTTCAGTACCCTGGCCCGTGTAAAGACCCGACTGCGCAACCGCATGCTGAACACGACACTGCGCGCCCTCTTTTTCATCGAAGACACCGATGAGAAGGAGATGGACGACGCGACTGCGGAGGAGGTAATCGACCTTTTTACTTCTGGCTTCGCAGCCGAAGCCCTAAGGGCAGCATGGTTTGCTGGAGAGTCTGAGCCGGTGGAGAAGGTAGCGAAAAAGCGCAAAATTGACTTGACACTACCCTGAAACCTTGCTGCACCTCCTTGTCCTGTCTTGACTTCTTCTTTTGTTAACTTGTACCCGTCCCTTCCACCAGACCAACCGCACGTATTCTCCGACTCTCTCTTCCTCCTTGCACCACGAACCGCCGAAGACTCAGAATGGAAGGACAGATGCGGGTGGACGGGCTCTGTACGACGTGAGGGCGAGAAAAATTTTCTCGCTGACAGAAGAAATTTTTTCGCCAGCATTTTTGGCCTTGCTGGCGGGCAGAATAACCCCTGCCCGCGCTCCAAAAAAAAAAATTTTTTTTTGTGTCAGAACTGACAACCAGCCATACGGAGGCGAATGAACGGGACCGGGCCGACTGGAAAATCAGCGGTCAGTTGGGAGACTGGGTTAGACGAGTGAACGAACAATTCCAGAAGCTGACCTGGTCAAGGGGGCAATTCCCCTAGGAGGGCGGTAGAGAACGAGGACGGAAGGCGTTTCTACATTAACACTGTGCATATTGGTTTTTTGAAGGTCATTCACATGGACGTTTCTACATTAACACTGCACATGTTGGTTCTTGGTTGTGAGTCAGTCCCACTTTTTGGCATATGACTCTAGGTACTCTAGGTAGCGAAGACTGCGAAGTTCGGTAGGTCCTTTGTTTTTTGGAGAAGCAGCAGGAGGCCTATGCAGTTGGTTGTTGAGAAAACTTGAGGCAGAGTGGAGGGAGGGGGATATCTAAGTGCGGCGCGTCTAAGCTTCTCTAATACGTGACAATGTAGTGCGAAGTGTTCTAACATGGTGGTATTCGTTTTTAGGTGGCAATGCCAGCAAATGCCTTTTTGCAAGGCGTGTTTCCTCGCGTTATCACACAGGAAGTGTTTATTAACGCAGGAGTGACCGGTTCGCAGCGCTATCAGTGCTGTTTCGGCTTGTCTAGTTAAAGTTGGCTGTAGCCACGTGGGGAGGTGACCATCAGTGGCTCTGAAGTGATAATTATGTGGCCGGGAAGACAACCATTCCTTTTTCAGGGTCTCTACAACACGTGCCTTCGCAGAATTAAAATCAAGTGGGGCGGGAGTAATTAAGCCAGTGGCAAGGCGAGCAACATTGGCGATCCTGTCTGCGTGTTCGTTCCCCATTATGCCACAATGAGCAGGAACATGGTGCAGGACAATATCTGCAGACTCGTTGGCAGCTATTTCTCTCAGGAGAAGTAGGATTTGCGTCGCCAGGGAGTCAGTTTGTCTGAGACCGTTTTTAAGGGTCTGCAGACAGCACTGTGAATCAGACAGCAAGACAATCTTTTTACCAGTTAAGCATGGAAGCACATGCTTAACGGCAATAATGCCAAGAAGTATGGCGACGAGTTCTGCACGGTCAATGGTGGCAAACTTCCCACCACTCGTCATGAGCTCAAGGCTATTGCTAGTAAGCCGACGCAATCGGATTTTACGTCCACCAATTTTTCGCGGGAATGAGCACAGCAATTCATCCGGGATCGCGTTACGAGTGGCGAGAAAGCAGCCGGATCCGGTATTGTCGTTACCAGGCGACTTCGAAGCATCAGTGAACACGCGCAGGTCGGGTATAAAGTACGAGTTGACCGCCTTCCGTGCCGCCAGCCGGTTGCGTTCGCGGGGTTGCTTCTTGTGAACACCAGGGCACACCGGGACGATGCGTATCGTGGGCGGGAGATTCGAGGAAGGACATATTTGAGGGCCGATGAGCTCCTGTGGTTGGACGAGCAGGAGACCAGTGTCAGCTAGTTCGGCGCGCGCGGAGTGCACCCAAGAAGATTCAGTGGGGCGGGACTTGACGCAGTTGTCGTGTGCACGGGTGTGGGGGAGTCGTCTCAGTCGTTCGTAGAGGGTGCAGCTGAGCTTCTTGCAGATGAGTTCAAGAGGAAGAACGTGAGCTTCGAGATGTAGCGAGTGGAGCTCAGTTGACAACGGCAGACCAGTGATAATGCGTAAGGCGCGGTGATGATCCATCTCCAGAGCATGAAAATCGCTGTAATGCAAGCCAGGGCCAAAGACCCCAAACCCATACAGCAGGACCGGCAGCACGTACGTCAAGTACATCGTCCTTAGTGTCCGTGCATGAGCAGACGCAACTTTAGTTGAGACGGCCTTCAGGTTGGACAGGCGAGCATTGAACCGGAGTCTGACGTTGCTCACGTGTTCGGAGAACGAGAGTGAAGCGTCAAAGATAACTCCTAGAAAACGCGCCGCTGGAACATTGCTGAGCAAAGGGGCGGACGAGATGACCACATTATCGTAGGTAAGGAGGGCGTTCAGGATTGAGACAGGATCGGTGAGTTCAAGTCCGTTGCAGAGCAATATCTTGTGTCCATCAATGCGGTTCAGGCACCGATTGTTCGTCTCTTTCGCTTTCTTGGATAGGCGGAATGTACAAGTCGTTGGATCGATGAGGTCACTCGGGAGTAACTTTGCTCCCGAGAGGAAGTCGAGCGAAAGGCGCGTATTCGAGACTGTTGACGGGAAGTGGACGTCGATGTTGGAAATGGCATCACTAGGTCCAGCCGGAAAGTAAACTACATGGGTTTTGCTCGCAGACATTACCATTTCGAAGTCATGCGCCCATTCGTCGACAGCACTGCAGACCTTTTGCGCGAGATCTTGAAGTTCGACATCCGAGTAAGCGCTGCAGACAACAGCTAGATCGTCCGCATACAACGAGAAAGTAAACCCTGGGATTAGGGCTTCAAGTCTGGCAGCAAGGGGATCGATGTAGCACAGGAAGAGCATGGGTGCCAGAACTGTACCTTGAGGGACACCTTTCACAAGATTGAAGTACTGACCCAGGGTACCATTAACCTTTGCCGCAGCTCTGCGTCCGTGCAAGAAGTGGTCGATCCACCTTTTTAGGCGTCCCGAAATGTTCTTCTCAGCAAGCTGAGACCGGAGGATCACCTTGTCTACTCTGTCAAACGCTTTTGATATGTCAAAAAGCAGTAAGACAGACTTTTTACCAGCCGAACGGGCCTGCGCCAGTGAGTGTTGCACCGAGGCAATTTGCTCTTCCGCGGAGCGACTCTTCTGAAAACCCGCCTGGGCAGGATGAATCGGGTTGGGCGACAGGGCGTAGTTAAGACGTACTAGTACCATTCTTTCAACAAGCTTGGCAATGCAACTGGTTAGTGCTATGGGTCGGTAGGAGTCCAGTAGCTCAGAGGGTTTGTCAGGTTTGAGAAGCATCCGTATATGTGCCTCTTTCCAGCTGGGAGGGACGATGCTTTTAGACCACGAGAGGTTGACCAGGCGAAGTAGGATGCGTCTGGAGGGGTCGTTGAGGTGGGACAACATTTTTTCCAAGGGAAAAGCCGACACCCAGGGAAAGGCACAAGCTGCTTTGGCCGCTGCTCTTCGAGCTCCCTGAAGCAGCCCTCGCGTACCTTCAGGCCGTGGGGCTTGTGCCGAAGTACGAGGTCTACGAAGACCCACCTGAGCCCGGCACACCGGAACTCGACGGCAACATGGCGGCAGCAGCAACCAATGGCGTCGACAACACCTTCGACCTCGAGGGATCAAGCTCCGAGGATGCCGAAGGATGGGCATAGTTCGGGCCGGGTCGGAAGACTGAGGCGGCAACACACCCGGCACATCCGTGCAAAGCAACCTCACCCGACCGCCGGTGCAGGCGCAACAGGGCTGCTGAGTGCGAAGCGCGAATCAGTACGCTGACGGCGCAGTCCAACACCAGACGCACACACCCGGCACTACACAGTCCCCACGGCCACCGACCAACCGCCGCAAGGCGGCAGCAGTAAACCGGCAGCACGACAACGGAGACGCAGGCGCCGACGAACAGCCGAAGCCCGCACGCCGACACGGACGCAGCCGGTCACCGGACCGAACAGCACCTGAGAACAATAAGAAAAGAGAGGGGAAAGAAAAGAAGGCAAACAAAAGTACCACCGCAGCAGCGCAACAGCGCCGCGACCGAACACGACTACCAACGAAGGGTAGACTCGGTGCACCGACAGCACACCCACCTGACCATAGGAAGGTCCAAAAGGGTGGAGTGAGCACTGGAGCGGTCACTGAGGCAGATAGGTAGCTGCAACACAAGAACAGTGCATTAGCAACCAAAACAAAAAAAGACAACCCTCCGGGCCGAGAGCGGACAATGAGCACGGGATAGAACAGCGTCAGAAACACCAGCCCGGTGTTTCCGACTGCCGGAGACGACCTGGCCAACGGACCGCACCACGCAGAGTGAGCACTGGAGCGGTCACTGAGGCAGACAGGTAGCTGCAACACAAGAACAGTGCATTAGCAACCAAAACAAAAAAAAGACAACCCTCCGGGCCGAGAGCGGACAATGAGCACGGGATAGAACAGCGTCGGAAACACCAGCCCAGTGTTTCTGACGCTGCCGGAAGCGACCAGGCCAACGGACCGCACCACGCAACAGCGCCGCAAAGCGAAACAGAGACAAGCAGCAAGCTCAAAGGCCCCGGAAGGAAGAACAAAGTAGAGGCAGGCGAAGCGCCCAACGGACCGCACCACGCAACAGCGCCGCAAAGCGAAACAGAGACAAGCAGCAACCAAACCAGCCCCCCCCGACCGAAGCGGAGGACCGACTCAACAGGCAAACCCTGGCACGCCAGGGTTTACCAACAGAAGTCAGAACACCGCCCGGAAGGGAGAGCCGCACAACAAGTCCAAAAAATACCCCCCACCAACTGCCGAAAAAGAAATACCTTTCCCTTACCTTGTCCCACAAAACCAGAACCAATAACAACGCCCCCCCCCCAAGCACGCAAGAGAAGCCGAGTCCTGCCAAAACAACAGACAACGTATTAACCCCCCGTTTCAGTGCTACACGCACCACGCTCAACAACAACCCACAAGAGCGAAGGCAGCAGGACGGGCAGCGGCAGCGAAACAGCGCCACGCGCCCGACAACAACAGGAAAGTCCCGAAGCGAAAGCAAACCCCCCCCGACCGACACGGAAGACCGACTCAACAGGCAAACCTGGCACGCCAGGGTTACCAAAAGACGTCAGAACACCGCACCGGAAAGGGAGGGCGAGCGAAGGACGAAGCCACAACAAAACCAAGGAAAAACAACCATCACTGCACACAACACGCAGAGCCAAGCAGCATATCAGCAGCGAACCAAAGCAATCCTCTTGACAAATTAATATCACAGGCAACTGACAGCACGACAATCGCCGGAAACACACCGACCGCGACTGGTAAAGCCTGGCACGCCAGGACATCATTACCAAAACAGCGGCAAGAAACAAGGGGAGGGCGGGCAAGAAACAATCCCACTGAACCCCCCCACAACCATACCAAGAACGAACGAAAGGAAACAGAAAACAAACAAACGCCCCAAGGATGAAGAGAAGGCACAAGGAACCTTAGCACCGTATCCCCAAGCCTAACCCGGGTGCGGTTTCCAAATGTTGAAATTGAAATTGAAATTGAATTTTTTTACTTTATTGGTGTTACACACATAAAAAAAAACCGACCCAATAAACATACAAAATGAACGCCTCATGGCGCGCGGGCGCCTGGTACGCATTTGCTATATACTGGGGCCTTGTGATGCATGATGCCCTCGCGGTTTATGTGAATGTCTCTGTGCCGTTCGATGAAAGGGAAGCCCCCGGTCTGATGGGGCTGGTCGACTCAGTTCCGTTTCACGCAACGGGGAAGGGGCGTAGCCTGAAGGACGGTTCCCTTCACTGGGTGCTCTCATACCGTCCCTCCACCATCACATCCGTTGCATGCCTCAACGCATGCTCGCGCCACCCCAGAAGCCTTCCGCGTCACCCCTTGCCTCTGCCGCTGCTGATATCCCCCCGCAAAATCCTCCGCACTATAACCCGGAGACAGCACCGGCAGCAGCGCAAATACGACCGCCTGCTCGCTTCTAGAAGTGCGTTCGAAGCCGCGTCCGCCAGCAGCTGCTACTTGAAGCTCATCGAAGCGTTGCTGGATCCCTGTTTGTATGAGCCAGCTGGGTGTTCTATAGTTCTACCAACTTCTACACAACCAACGACTACAACGCCGCCGGCGGCACCGACTGCTGCACCTCAGCATTCCGCCCTACCTGCAACCACGCCGACTAATGTCCTCTGCAGTGAATTCAAGGCGTTCCCTGACACAGCCACCCCCGCTACCCATCCGCCGGTAACGGAGGAAAATATCAGGGCCATAATCCATTACAACACCCAAACAAGCTTTTTCGCGACAGGAGTGGACGGGAGGCGTCAGTGCGTGTCCGCGATGCTTGGCGACAGACTCGGTGACGTCCTGCTGAAGCATGGACTGGTTCCTGGCCCTGGCGTCCGAGTGATTCGGGGTTACGGCGCCCCGCTTCCACTCGATAAACCGCTCGGCGAGTTGGGTTTCAACGGCGGCCTCTCCCCGTCACTTTGTGTATGGCCCGGCATCCTTGGCGGAGGTAGTGCGCGTTGGCAAGGAGGTGGGAATGGGGGCAACCAGGGTGGCGGTAGAGGAACTGGGGGATTGCACAATGGGTATTCAACAAACTCCGGAGGCAGGGGTAGTCATGTGTCGCCTAGTCCCACAACAACGGAGCCTATGAAGAAACCCCACATGCAGCCCATGGGTCAGCCTAGGCATGACCTGCATGAAGGGTGGGAGGCACCTGAGGCGCGCATGAGGGCAACCTTTTACGTCAAGGACGTCAACGGCGACAATTGCCGTGATATGGCCCGCGCTCTGATGCACACTGCACTTGACCGCCTCTACGTCAATGGGATGTGGGGCGCATCCTATGAGAGGGAGTTCACCAAGGGGGCGGTATTTGAGCAGATTCGCGTGTTCTTTTCTATTCCGGCAATACTTGAATATGACGTGTTGAAGAAGAGCGGAGAGGTTGGGGTGTTTGAACCCGCTGAGGAGGACAACCGTTTCCGAGTCCTGTCACTAAGGGAAGACGCGACCCTTGTTGAAGCCCGCAACATGGTCCAATCGATATCTGAGAAGCACATGGGAATCACTAGGTGCCGTGGTGTCTTTGGCATTCGTGTTCGAGTAGAGCATTACAATGAAGTTAGAACCATGCTACCGACGCTCCCAAACCCGATTGGATACTTTGAGGTCCGCGGAGTTCCGTGTCGCACGAATGGGCATACCCTACGCGAGAACCTTCTGAACCTTGGCTGGGAAACCATGCCGCTGTTTCGTACTAAGAAGGGCGGCCGATACCTCGTGTGGGTTGTTAAGTCGGAGTCGCTCCCCGGCAAGGACCACTACCGCACAGCGCAGGGGGTCGATCTTGCATTCAAACAAATACTGAGATGCCCCCTTGAACCATCCACCACGGACCCGTCGCCGCCCCTCTCTGACAAGTATCCAGTATCAACTCAGACGACCGATGTCCGGCCGGATCCGTTCTCCGACAACCAGTCTGAACTCCTGCCCTTTACAGAGTTCAAAAAACGGCACAAGGCGGCTGCTAAAAAGTTGTGGGAGTTTGCAGGCCGGTCGCCCGTCACTCAGACACCAAAAGTTGACGAGGGTAAGCCCCTTGCTGGGGGTGTCACCATAGCAGAAGTCCTTGAAGCAGAGGCCGAATCTGTGCGTCCGATCGATGTAGATGCCGAACCAGCCCAGGCAGCCCAGTCCCCAAACCGCCCAGCTGGCTCCGCATCGTTGCCCACAAGAACTACCGAGCCAGCTGAATCCGAAGTAGGGCTAGTCCGGCTTGCTGAACAGCTGCAGAGGGGCTGTCGTGAAGCTCTGACGAAGACGGAGTCTGAACTCGCTGCTGGATACCAACAAGTGACAGACGGCATCTTCAGCAGGCTGAACGAGATGGCAGCCGAAATGCGCAACTTGGGTGCATCCGTCCAGCAAACTCGGCTTGAGATTGCAGAAGTAAATGTCCTGGAGCGTGAGGGGGATCGGCGGAAAAAGAGGGTCTTGAGAAAGGCGCTTCCTCCAGCTGGGAGGAGGGAAAGAGATGTGACGTCCTCGCCAGATGTGGTGTCGCAGCGCCGACCTGCGGTAGTCAACGACTCAAGTACCACCCAGCAGCCGCATGAGCCTGAATCTCCACCCATTCCGGCCCAGCAACTCGTACAGGCAGAAGAAAACATTGCACCAGTGACGGAACTGAATACTGCTGCGCCAGCAGGCGGGAACCGCACCGCGGGCGGTGGCTATCTCCGCCCCGCTGAAACGGTCGCGCAACAAGTCGGTCCCTCAACCTCTTCTGACCATCCTGCCCCAAAACCGGCGGCAGCATCGACTTCTAGTATTGAGTCAGCTGTCCACTCCAGCATCTTGCAAGCGTATGCGACTCGAAACGCGATGGGCACTTCACCTGTAGAATCGCATCCGACTGCCGACCAAGTCCTGGCCCAAAGCCGCGAAGGTGCGGGTGTCCAATACGTAAGCTCCGATCCGCAGACGCTGTTTATGCCGCCCCCTGAGCAAGCAGTCCAGCCCGCGCCCGGGATATCCGAGCGTACCAGGATGATGAACAAGGTTATCTCCAAACAGGATGCCCGCGCAGCATTAAAGACCGGTAAAGTAGGTGACAGGAAGGCGGCGGCAGAGACTTCCCAGCGAGACGCGACGCAACGTAAAAGAAGGGTACGTCGATCTGCAACACCCGACCCTCCCTCCGCTCGTGATGCGGAGATGAGTCCATTGCGGGGCAACCCGCCAGTGGACGCGTCACAACAACAGCATTGAGGGCGTGTCCCTCAACGCTCGGCAGGGCATGGCCGGGCCCCTGCGAGCGTCCCACACAGCGGACAACCGTCCAACATCAAAGCCCGGTGGAAACCCACGGTGAGCAAGCCAGTTCAACACCTGGTGGAGCCCCCTTTCATAACGATAATCAGCTTCAACTGCCGCTCCATTCGTGCCCGTGAAAATCTGCCGGGAAGTACGGATGCCATCAGTCGCGGAGTTGCGGAGCATGACCCCGATGTCATCCTTCTGCAAGAAACCTGGCTAGGTGAAAAATCTCTTCTGCCAATCCTGGTGGGATATAGAGCTTTCCGGTGTGACCGGTCCGAAGACGGACGTGGCGGCGGTGTCATAACGTTTGTTAAAAGCAACATTGCGGCCGTAGAGCTCCCACCTTTGACCTTCGGCAAAGACAGTTATATGGAATGTATCGCCGTCGAGCTGACACGGGTAGGATTGGCCCCGCTGAGGGTGTACAATGTCTACCGTGCCCCGTACGAATCTGATAAGCTCAACATGGAACCCTTCACAATTGACGACAATGTCGTCATAGCAGGCGATATCAATGCGCACCACCCTGACTGGTCAGTGGGGGCTCAAAACGCCGGAGGTCGAATTCTTCGTGAATGGTTGCAAGTAAACTCAGCGATGACCTATAACGACCGGAAGACGCCGACCATGGAATACCGTGCTAATGCTCGATTCTCTTCCCCTGACGTAGTCATCTCATCCATGACGCCGGGAAATGTCTGGGACTGGGGAGTGCTCTCGTCTTGGGAGTCAGACCACCTGCCGCTTGTCTTCAAAATGCCTAGAGGCTATCGCCAGGCGAAACCCCGTGGCCCAAACCGTTATTCTTGGAAGAAAGCTGACTGGAAAAAGCTGTCGGGATATCTGGACGAACGTAGCGGGTACCTCATCAAGCACCAACCAGCAACCCCCGCCAAGTTCGCTGAACGGATTACCTCACTCCTCCGTAGCAGCATCAAAAAGCATGTTCCCGTGGCGAAGTCGAGTCGCCCACACAAGGCGTGGTGGACGTCCGAACTCGGCCGCTTGGAAAAGCTGAAGGCAGCTGCACATAAGGATGTCCGAGATGATCCCGAAGATGTCACCAAGCGCCATGCATACGAAGCCGCGAAGTGCACTTTTTCAGAGGAGGCGACTGGTGCGAAGGCTAGTTACTGGAACGCCATCATGACGAGAATTAACCGATGCACGGACATTGGCCTCCTATATCGTCAGGTCCGGAAAATCGACGGCCGATCCAATCACCACGCGGTCCCTCCAATCAAAGTGGACGGGACCTTCTGCGTTGAGGCAGAAGGAAAGGCTGACATCTTTGGCGATCACCTTGAGAGGCTGTGTAAGCGGGAGATCCGTAACGCTCAAGAATCAGCCCCACCCTGCTGGGAGCCGCACAGTGGTCCATCCGCCGTGCCTGATGCGTCCGTCGACCTGTACTCAATGGCTGAGCTGAACCGAGCGATTGGTGAGCTACGACATACAACGTCCCTCGACCCTGACGGGATCTGTTCTGAAGTCCTCTCCCATGTGGGAGAACCTACAAAGGAGCTGCTCCTAGAACTGTTCAACATGTCCTGGAAGCACGCATTCGTTCCGAGCAATTGGCGCGAAGCACACGTCGTCCCGGTTCCGAAACCCGGCAAGGACCACAGCCTCCCAGAAGGATACAGACCCATCTCCCTCACTAGTGTGGTGGCGAAGCTGATGGAGGTGATGGTGAAGAATCGTCTGGTATTCTTAGCTGAAAGTCCTGATATCCCATCGGTCCTACCATTTTGTGACAAGCAGGGTGGCTTCCGTAGAGGGAGGGGAACTGAGGAGCAAGTCTGTAGCATCGTCTCCGCGCTCGATAACGCCCGTCGTAATCTGCGTTTCTCCTGCCTTCTTTCGTTCGATCTTGCGAATGCTTTCGATACGGTCGACCACGATCGATTGCTAAGGGTCATGGAGCAGCGCGGGCTCCCCTCATGTTTTCTGCTCTGGGTGCAAGCCTTCCTTAGAGACAGAAAAGCAGCGTATAAGGTGGACGGTGTGACTGGAAAGCAGGTCCCTCTTGCACGGGGTGTCCCTCAAGGGACTGTGCTTGGTCCAATATTGTTCCTATTCTGCATTGACGAGTTGGGGGAGCTGCTTGCTGACCTCGGTACGAGCATGGGTAATACAACAGATGGTCAGCCGATACTTACACTGTCGTTGTTCGCGGATGACGTCGGAGTGGTCGTCACCGGGAATAGCGTTGATGAGCTGAAAGAGAGAGCACAGGTGGTTGTTTCAGAGGTTGAAAAATGGGTTGAGAAGGTGAACATGAGCCTTGCTTACCACAAGACGAAAGCTCTATTCGTCCGCCCTCACGGGGTGAACGTGAAGGCTCCCCTGGTCCTCTTTTCACCGTCGACAATTTCGGTGCAGGCGCGACAGTTACTTGCGTGGATTACGAGCGAAACCTGTTCTTTCTGGGCGAATACCCCTGAATACGCGCAGCATCACAAGAAGCACATTCTGAAACTTGACGGCGTTGACCACCCCACCGTTGAAGACGCAAAAATGGTCCAGGCGAGGAGAAAAAACGGCGCTGTTCAGCTAGTAGTCGCACACCGCATCGACTGGGTTAAAGAAACGAAGTTCCTCGGTTTGGTAATTGACGATGAGCTCTCGTTCAACCCGCATGCTGAACGAGTCGTCAATATCATGTCCAAGAGAATGAACTTGTTACGGCACGTTTCTGGGAAGGCGTGGGGTTGCAGCACGACAACACTCCGATGTCTGTACTTGACATACGTTCTCCCAACAATAACGTATTGTCTGTCGGTATATGGCGCCTACTTGTTCCTTCCACAAGGCGGTAGAAGAGGCTTCACGAGCCCGTATCTTGAGAAATTCGAGAAGCTGCACAGGCGCTCGCTGACGTACGTGCTGGGGTGTAGGAAGGGTATATCGGACCTTGTCGCCACTCAAGAGGCCGGTATCCCTCCCATCAAAGTCTACATCGACCACCGCCTTGGCAGCCTTTACGAAAAATTGAAACTGCGAAGCCTCCTCTGGGACCGAACCCTCAACGCACCAGCTACCCCGCTGGCCCGTTATGTTGACCTTGAAAGGAGAGCGGGTACACGTGACCCTCCGCGTGAGACGTTCGTGTTCAACCCGTTTGCACCCTGGTCCCTGCGTCCTCCAGTTGCAATTCATCCCTCGTTACCGGAGGGTAAGACCCCGGCCGAGAAGAGAAGCATCGTGGAAAAACGTCTCCGTGCGTTGCCATCACCCGACTGCACGGCATGGGCTGATGGTTCGGTCATGAAGCAAAGTCTCCCGTCGCCCCCTCCTGTAGGGGACCCGGGGTTCGACCGTCGGCAACTGCGTTGGCAAGTCTTCTACAACGATGCGACAACGTGGGGCGGAGCTGCCGCTTATTTGGAGTTCGGTCCTTCGGTACGGCTAACCGATGCACATGGCTTTGACGTCCGATTCGAACACGGCTGCCCGACAATCTCCAGCACCTGTCCGGCTGGCAAGTTCCCGTCGAGCACAAGAGCTGAGACGATCGCGATGGTTGAGACCCTCAGAGTACTGTTGGCTGTGCTGCCGCCGACTGATGTACCTCTCGAAATCCTCATCCTGAGTGATTCCCAGTCGCTTCTCCGAGACCTCTGCAACGGCCCGCATGCCCAGAAACAGCCATTGATGATTGAAATCTGGCTAGCGCTCAACGAACTCAACTCCCGTGGGTACCGTCTCACCATCCAGTTCGTTTACGGTCATTGCGGCCTGCGGGGCAACGAAGTGGCTGACAAGCTCGCCAAGGACGCCGCTGGTCGCCACTACAGAGCTATGACGGGCCCGACATTTGGTGTCACCAGGGTGCATCCTCCGATTGCAGCGGTTGATGCGTCAGCACGCTATAAATCGCGGCTCACCCGGGAGTACAACGAGAGTATGGCGATCATGGCTTACGGGCGGGCTGCGATGGCAGGTAATGAAACTCCGTTTGCTGGCATTGTGAACGGGCGCGTTATCAAGCGCCGTAAGGACCTCACAAATCGGGCGGAGAAGGAATCGCGCCAGTTGCGGACGGGTCACCACCCGCTTGTCATGACGATGTACTCAGCTGAGTACTACACGTTGCATCGTTGTGACAGGCGCCAGCTTTTCCTCCCCTGCCCAGTCTGTGGTCGCCGCTCCCGTAGTCCGCTGGAGCACTTGTTCGTGAGCTGCACCGACCTCGTGACCCAACGGCTTCGGGACAGCATGTGGGCAGACATGGCTGGCAAGTGTGGTCGCTCGGAAGGCTTGAAGCACGTAGGATCAAAGGATAAACTTTGGCTCCTGCTGTTCCAGCATCCAGAGGTTGCTCTTCGATACCTGCAGGAAGTTGGGGCTATACCGCGGTACCGGATCCTGCTCAATGACGATAATCTGCTGTGGAGCAATGCAACAACTCCTGCTGTCTCGAGCGACATGCTCTCGGCCTGGAGCTCTCAGACCGTTCTATCGCAGTTGAGTTCGCCTGTGGTTCCGCTGCTTTCGAGTCAACCGGTACCTGGGCCGGATACCAGTTCGAACGGCAGTCAACTCGCCGGGCCTCAGCACGAATCAGATCGCTCTCCGACACCAGACCTGGATTCTTGCACTGGCACGCTCCGGTTCAAGGACGCCCTGGACATGCAGGATGCGGCTTCAACAGCCAGCAGTGGTCCGGGTGAGTGGGCCTGAGCGGGCTCGTCCGTCTACGTCTGCCTGCTGTCCGCCACCAATTTTTTCAAACTCAATCAAAGACTCAAATTGTCTCAATCCTCCCTCCTCAAACCGAACACTGAACGGTCCTCATCCCCGAATCGAAAACCAACACAATCCTAACGTCCGCGTCGCCAGAGGGTCGGAATGAAGTTGGCTGCAGATAGCAGCTAGCGGCTTTCAAAGCCGTCCGTGTCGGGCCACAACCGCGGCTGCCGTTGGTCACCCTTGCGACGAAAGGCCAGTCGTAGGCCTTGACAAGTGGCTGTCTGCGAAGCGGCTACACCGCAGGTCACTTGTAGTTACTGCCTATACACGTACAAATGACTGTGCAACAAGCATGCGCTCTTCGAAAAAACGTTGTTCCAGTGGAACTTCCACTCGCTACCAGTAGACAAAATGTTGTCAATTGCCTCGTTCAGTGACAGTGTCTAACACAGTGACTGTGCTCCAGATATGGTCGGCAACCCGAGCAATGGGCTCGGTTTAGTCGTTAGTCAAAGAGCTGACCTGTGCCACCAAACACCCCCGATCCGGCCGGCCAACGCAAGAAGGCCGAACGGAATCGGAACAAACGTTAGTAGAGTAGACTAGCACAATGATACGTCGTTGAATGATCCACATGTCTTAGAAACTAGGACGGTTGGCTTCAGGCAGCTACTAGTTAGTCTCGGGCGCTCCACCTGACCTACCCGGCCCCACTAGAAGGCCTTCATGGGGGGATCAGTTTGCAGGAAGCCCCGACAATCGAATTCCTCCCCGTTTCCATTTTTCTTTCAGTATCAGTTCAGTTTCTAACCCGACAGTAAACCCGGCCCAGTGAAGCCGTTGCCTACGGGCGTCGACATGAAAAAAAAAAAAATTTTTTTTTTCTTTTTGGACCCGTCTCCATGTGGAGACGGGTCCACAAGGCCATCCCGGACACACCAAGGGAAAAGCCGACACCCAGGGAAAGGCACAAGCTGCTTTGGCCGCTGCTCTTCGAGCTCCCTGAAGCAGCCCTCGCGTACCTTCAGGCCGTGGGGCTTGTGCCGAAGTACGAGGTCTACGAAGACCCACCTGAGCCCGGCACACCGGAACTCGACGGCAACATGGCGGCAGCAGCTACCAATGGCGTCGACAACACCTTCGACCTCGAGGGATCAAGCTCCGAGGATGCCGAAGGATGGGCATAATTCGGGCCGGGTCGGAAGACTGAGGCGGCAACACACCCGGCACATCCGTGCAAAGCAACCTCACCCGACCGCCGGTGCAGGCGCAACAGGGCTGCTGAGTGCGAAGCGCGAATCAGTACGCTGACGGCGCAGTCCAACACCAGACGCACACACCCGGCACTACACAGTCCCCACGGCCACCGACCAACCGCCGCAAGGCGGCAGCAGTAAACCGGCAGCACGACAACGGAGACGCAGGCGCCGACGAACAGCCGAAGCCCGCACGCCGACACGGACGCAGCCGGTCACCGGACCGAACAGCACCTGAGAACAATAAGAAAAGAGAGGGGAAAGAAAAGAAGGCAAACAAAAGTACCACCGCAGCAGCGCAACAGCGCCGCGACCGAACACGACTACCAACGAAGGGTAGACTCGGTGCACCGACAGCACACCCACCTGACCATAGGAAGGTCCAAAAGGGTGGAGTGAGCACTGGAGCGGTCACTGAGGCAGATAGGTAGCTGCAACACAAGAACAGTGCATTAGCAACCAAAACAAAAAAAGACAACCCTCCGGGCCGAGAGCGGACAATGAGCACGGGATAGAACAGCGTCAGAAACACCAGCCCGGTGTTTCCGACTGCCGGAGACGACCTGGCCAACGGACCGCACCACGCAGAGTGAGCACAGGAGCGGTCACTGAGGCAGACAGGTAGCTGCAACACAAGAACAGTGCATTAGCAACCAAAACAAAAAAAAGACAACCCTCCGGGCCGAGAGCGGACAATGAGCACGGGATAGAACAGCGTCGGAAACACCAGCCCAGTGTTTCTGACGCTGCCGGAAGCGACCAGGCCAACGGACCGCACCACGCAACAGCGCCGCAAAGCGAAACAGAGACAAGCAGCAAGCTCAAAGGCCCCGGAAGGAAGAACAAAGTAGAGGCAGGCGAAGCGCCCAACGGACCGCACCACGCAACAGCGCCGCAAAGCGAAACAGAGACAAGCAGCAACCAAACCAGCCCCCCCCGACCGAAGCGGAGGACCGACTCAACAGGCAAACCCTGGCACGCCAGGGTTTACCAACAGAAGTCAGAACACCGCCCGGAAGGGAGAGCCGCACAACAAGTCCAAAAAATACCCCCCACCAACTGCCGAAAAAGAAATACCTTTCCCTTACCTTGTCCCACAAAACCAGAACCAATAACAACGCCCCCCCCCCAAGCACGCAAGAGAAGCCGAGTCCTGCCAAAACAACAGACAACGTATTAACCCCCCGTTTCAGTGCTACACGCACCACGCTCAACAACAACCCACAAGAGCGAAGGCAGCAGGACGGGCAGCGGCAGCGAAACAGCGCCACGCGCCCGACAACAACAGAAGCGAAAGCAAACCCCCCCCGACCGACACGGAAGACCGACTCAACAGGCAAACCTGGCACGCCAGGGTTACCAAAAGACGTCAGAACACCGCACCGGAAAGGGAGGGCGAGCGAAGGACGAAGCCACAACAAAACCAAGGAAAAACAACCATCACTGCACACAACACGCAGAGCCAAGCAGCATATCAGCAGCGAACCAAAGCAAACCCTTGACAAATTACTATCACAGGCAACTGACAGCGCGACAATCGCCGGAAACACACCGACCGCGACTGGTAAAGCCTGGCACGCCAGGACATCATTACCAAAACAGCGGCAAGAAACAAGGGGAGGGCGGGCAAGAAACAATCCCACTGAACCCCCCCACAACCATACCAAGAACGAACGAAAGGAAACAGAAAACAAACAAACGCCCCAAGGATGAAGAGAAGGCACAAGGAACCTTAGCACCGTATCCCCAAGCCTAACCCGGGTGCGGTTTCCAAATTTTTGAAATTGAAATTGAAATTGAATTTTTTTTGGAGCGCGGGACACTGTACTCGACATGTTAGTACAGCGGGGCTGCCGGTATCCGGTTGCTTCCGGAGCGGGAGCCCAAAAAAATGCTTCTTCAGCACACAGTGAACGCCAGTCTCACTGCGACCTGGGCTGGCCTGCTAGCAAGCAGGTCCGACCAGGTAAAAAAACCCGCGATGCAGTGACACTACCCCCTGCACCAGGGTGGACCGCTTCGTCCGGTCGCGCCCCGCCAGATGAAATGACTATTCTTGCCACCCCCTGGGCTACTTGAAAGCTCAATTGGTGGAAGAAGTCCTGGCAGGCGGCCGAAGCGGTCCGGTCTTCACGGAGGGCGCTTTTGCGAGCTATTTGCCGCAACTCCGTGAGTGCTCCAGGACACCACGCTCCGAAGGTGTCCACGACTAGCGGGACAGCGAGCCATTCCCGAGGGTTTGGCTCGTTGTCTATTATGCCGCGGTACTTACCTTCTTTAACAGCTGTTGCGTAGGCTGTCGCCGCCCCCCCTGGCTTCTCCGCCGCCCGCTTAGCGTACTGGGGGTTCGAAGGCTGCAGGGGGAAGGTGACGGCGACGTCCAGCACAACGGTGGTGCCGTCCCGGACATAGCTGATGTCCGGGCGCTTCCGCTCCGTGTTCGAAAACACGGGGCGCTCGACCGCCGGGGCCAGCAAGCCACGGCGGGCGAAGTCAGCGATGACATCGCGGAGTGCGTTGTGCATTCTCGTCCGGCGCCCGCCGGAGAAGCAACTTCGCGCATGCACTCCGTCGACGTCTGCCGAGCCTGTCCCGCAGAGGCGACAGATGCTCGGCATGGGGGCGATGGGCAGCCCCAGCCGAAGCCGGATGGCCACTGCGAGCTCCGCGGGAGAAAGCCACAGCCTGGGGTCCGCCTCCGCGTTGCCATAAAGCCAAGCGGACGCATGTTGGGCGGAGCAGCTTTGGATCCGCGCCCGGACTTGGACCTGCTTCAGAGCCAGCGCCGACCCTTGAAGCCGGCCTGACCTGCCCAGCTCCTCAGTCATCGAGATAAGGAGGGCCTTGCGTCGCTCGTCATGAACTGTCGCGGACCACACTTTCTGTCCACGTCCCCCGTAGTTATCCCGTGCCTGCAGAACGTTCTGGATCTTCTCCAAAACGGATTCGAAGGGTGCAAGGCGCGGGTCTTCGAGGGACGCTAGGAAAGTGTCGTCCTCGTCCAGAAGCATGGCGTGCGGCAGCACGTAGGGGGTCACCAGGGACGGGAGGCAAGCCTCGCCGTCAAAGGTAGCCGCGATGTGCGCGATCGCCGCTGTGTCGGCGCAGGAGTGCAGGCCCAGGCCACCGAGCCTGACGGGAAGGGAAGCCAGAGCCCAGGCGGAAGCGTCCGTCTCGATGCCCGTGATCGTCGCCAGGCAAGACTGCGTGGCCTGATCGATGCACGCGAAGTCGAAGACAGCCCCCACAGCGCGCATGAGGTGGACGACGCTGACGAAGCCGGCGCAGAACTTCAGCAGAGTCAGAGCCACATGTGCGTCGGGGAGGGAGGCTATCATCCGCATCTTCCGCTCGGCGCTCTTGGCCGCTTCCTCCACGAAGGCGCGCATCGTCTCGGGGGAACCGCAGGGGACGCCGAGGTGCTGGATATCGTCCAGCGGAAAAGTCTCGATGCCTTGCAGGGCCTCGGGGATTGTGGCGCCGGGGGCAACGGACAGCCTGCACTTCCCCCGGTTCAGACTGAGCCCGACCGCGGCCGCTCTGTCCTCGAAGCCCTGCAGCCAGTGACCGAGGGTGTCGAGCTCACCCCCAGCCGCCCCGTCGTCCAGGAAGAACGTCAGGAGGTCAAGCCCCGCCTGGCTCAGCGCGCCATCCGTGGCCCTCGGGGCCGCCGGGGACCCCACCGGCGGCGGCGGTGGCACCGCTGGGTCCCCCGAACCTGGGGCCTGAGCCGGTTCTGGAGGGGTGGGCCGCCCCCCGGCGGCATCGAGAGGCTCCGGCTGGCCGAGCGACGCGGGGGCGGACTCGACGGGCGCCTGCGACGAAGCCGGGGCCGCCGGGACGGGTGGCTGCTCTCCGGGGTTCGGCGGCACGACGACATCGTGCATGACGAGGCTGAAGAGCAGCGGTCCCAAGGGGTCCCCTTGTTGGACTCCGCACTGGGAGGAGATACCCCGGTCGCCCACCACAAGCGCGGAGTGTTTCTCGTACGCCGCTAGTGCGTACCCCAACAGCTGGGGGGCGTGTCGGTTGACACTGCAGATGATCGCTTCCCGCCGCAGCGTGTTGAAGGCGTTCGCGAAGTCGATCTGCAGGATGCCCCTGTCGACCACGTCCCTGTCGCGGTACAGGGCCGCAACCCTGCGGATGGCGTGCACGCCAGCGTCGGCCCCCGCCTTAACGCTGACTCCGACTTGCCCACTCCGCAGAAGGACGTTCGCTCCCAGGTCCTTGATCGCCCGGTCGGAAGCGAGGACCTTGCCGGCCACCCGTCGCAGGATCTCTCCACACGCAATGGGCCTGATCCCGCCGGACTTCTTGACCAGCGGAACTAGCCTCGCCCCGAAGAGGTACGGTCGGGCGGCTGAAGCCACTCTGCCGGAAGAGAGGGCCCAGACGGCGTCCGCCACTGCCTCTTTGAACGACCCGGAGACGTCCCACAGGTCGAGCAGGTGCTGCGCAGAGAGGCCGGACGGCCCAGCGGCGGTGCCCTTCGGCATCTTCTTCAGCACGCGGCGGATAACGCCCGGGGAGGGCCTCGCTACGGCCACGGGCCGCAAGCTGCGGTCGTCAGGCAACTCGGGGGCAGGGGGGTGCAGCTCCCTCAGGGCCGCCAGCGTGGCGTCGTCCGCCGGCGCAGTCTGCGCCGCGGAAAGCGCAGAGACGGCCCGCGAGTAGCATCGGTCGCGGGCCCGCCGGAGGACCTGCCGCACGGTGGCCCCGTCCAGGTCGTCCACGGACTCGACGTCCGTTTGCAGCTCGAGCCTGTTATCGGCGTCGTCTGCGACCGGGTAGGCTCGCCGGCGCGCGCGGCGATCGCCCTTCCCGGCTGAGACGGCCCGGGCCTCAGCCCACAGGGTCTCCAGCTGCCCCGCCCTCCAGAGGCGGACGCGGCGACGGAGGGCCTCTGTCACCGCTTTCCGCCCCCCCCGGTGGGTAGCCGAGAGGACGAGGGGGGCGAAGGCGTAAGCCCAGAGCTGAGACCTGCGGCTTCGCGGCCGCCGGCACCCGCTCCAGGGTGCGAATGCCGGCAGTCGCGACCTCCTCGAACGAGAAGGGGATTGCGCCCCCTTGTTGTCCGTCCCGGCCTGCGGCACTGGGAGCGCCCCCGGATGGCTCCACGGGAGTCCGAGGCGGGACTGCCGCTGGCTCCCTCCCACCGGCCACGGCCTCCCGGTAGGCCCTGGAGCAGGGGCACCACATTCGGTGTCTCCCCCTCCGTTCCCCGGTCGTGCGGCAGATGCACACCGGCGCCGGTGCCCTCTGCGACCCCGCTGCGCTCTGCCGACCGGCCGCGCCCGGCCCCGTGCTGGCCGGCGCCGGTTCGGCGACCGTGGGGGCCGGGTCCTGGGCGTCGCTGACCGCCGGTCCTGGGTTGGGGTGGATGTCCCCATCCACGCAGAGATCATCTCCACCCCGCCCACGCGAAAGGACACAGACGGTCGCGGAGCTGCAGCCCCCCGAGGGGCCCCCCGGCAGCGGCCCCGGGTGGCGCTGGACGTCCCCGTCATCGCAGGGGTCGTCCCCCCCCCTCCCCAGGGAGACGTGCGTGTGCGGGGGCACCGGGGCGTGAGCGGCCCGGACGCTGTCCGGGAAGAGGACAGGCGTCAGGGACGCGGAGGACGAAGCCGGGGGACTTCGCCTCGCCGCCGTGCCTCTCCCCCGGCCGGCCGATGCTGGGGCCGGTCCTGGAGGGCTGCGCCGCCCAACCGCCAGCCGAGCGGCCAAGGCCCGGGCCGCCGCCGCTATACCCAAGCCCCGGCCTCGCCCCATCCCGGCGAGCGGCTTCCGCCTGACGGAGGCCGGAGTCCCCACTGGCGACCGAGACGCCGGGCGCTTAGCAGGGGTCCCCGGTGTTCCGCAAACCGCGTTCAGCAAGTCCTGGCAAGCTTGGCTGACGGGTGGGCGCGGGTCCGGCGAGCCGGCTGCCCCCGCCGGGGTGTGAGCGTCGCCGGCCGTCCAAGCGGCGGGGGTCGCCGTCCCCAACGGTCCTCCCGGTCCCGGCGCGGGGGGACTGGGGCACGGGAGCTGCGCCCCCTCCCAAGCACTGCCCCCTGTCGGGGACGACGCTTCCGGCGGTATGCCCCACGTTAGGCCGGAAGGGGGCGTTTCCCACCCGGCGAGGGGGTCATCGGCGCTGTGGGGCTGCTTGCGGCGCCTGGCCGCCGGCGTGTCGACCGGTGAGCGCGACGCCGGGCGTTTGTCGCCGGGGGCCAAGCCAGCCCCCGAAGCACCGGGCTCGGCCCCCGGGGACGGGCCGTTCCGGGCAGGCCCGGCCTCCGCGACCGGCGGCAAGAAGCCCCCCTCTCCGGGGCTGGCTTCCGCTGGGGTCGCGGCCCGGCCGGACCTGTCGTTCGCGGCCGACCCGTTCCCGAGGCCGGCCTCCGAGGGTGCCTCCGGTAGCCCCGGTTCGGCGCTCGCGTCCGGCGCTTCGCTCGCCGGCTGGCCCGCCTGCGGACGGCTGCCCCCGGGCCCCCCGTTGCCGGAGTCCGGGCCGCTCTCGTCGTCCCCGTCGCCGTGTCCGTCGCGGCCCCCCCCGTCACCCGACGGGTCCGGCCCCGATTCACTGTCGGAGTCCGACTCGTCGGAGTTCGGAAAGGGCTCAGCGACCTCGCCGGGCGCAACCGGGTCCGCGGCGTGACGGAACCGCCGACGCTCCCGCCGGAGCCTGCGCTCCCCGATCTGGGCGTCGGCTGCCCTGTCGTCAGCCCGCTCCGCCGGCGCTCCGGCGGGTTCGACCTGGTCGGCCCCCCTGATAGCGTCGAGGGGACCGGCCTGGCCTGCCACGTCGTGGGCTGCGGCGGCTGCGTCCGGAGCGGCCTCCCTGTGGGGCGCGGCAGGACCTACCGGGTCGCCCTCGCCGCACGGGGCGGCGGGGACGGCCTGGTCTGCCCCACCTGGCCCAGCAGGGACCGCCTCTTCCCCCGCGTCTCCGGGCAACGACAGAGCCCTGGGCCGGGACGCGGGCGGAGGCAGGCTGCCGTCCCGGGGAGCAGGGGACGACGCCGACCTGTTCGACGCGCTGCCGAACAGGACGCGGTCGCACGCGGAGTCCATGGACCTATCGCGCTCGACCGCGGCCCCATCACCCTGTTCTGCCCCCTCCGGAGCAGGGTGAGGGGCGGCGAGGCCCGCCTGCAGGGCTGGCTGGATCGGGGCCCCGAAAGGGCCCGGCGCCGCGAACGGGAAACCCTGATGGGGGCCGCCCTGAGCCGGCCGGGCCTGGGGCCTCTCAGCCTGCCACTGCAGGCAGAGCTCGCGCACGTGGCGGAGGCCCTCGTCTCCCACCGCCACGTGGGCCACGACGAGCGAGTCGCGGCCTTGGGTCACAGCATCCTTGCGATGCCGGGCCCGGTGCTGGGCCTCCTCCCCGGCGGTGGTGCTGAGCCGACCGCACACGAGGCAAAGAGCCTCCACCGGGGTGGGGGCCCAGCTATTGAACTCGCGGAGGAGTTGAGCTTCAAGCTCCTCCGCGCGTTCCTGCGCCCGACGGACCTCCCGCCGGGCGGCCAGCACCTGCGGGAGCAGCGGGCCCTCCGGCAGGTCGTCGTCCGCGTACGGCCCCGCGGCCTGTACGCCTTGGCTGCGCCGAGCGGGCGCAGCCGTCGACCGTGCTGTCTGTTGTGTTTGTTTGGGGTGGAAAGAGCGGTTGGGGTATTGGGGGTGAACAGGAAAGCGTACCTGCCCCGGGCGCGGGTGCCGATTCGGGCACCTGGCGTCCCTGCATCTGCCCCGCTGGAAGGCCGGGCAGACCGGGAGAAGCCGGTGCACGTATCGGCACTGCACCCGTCGGCACCCCGCGCGTCGGAAGTTGAAGTCCCGGCAGACTTCACCTTCCCGCGCGGTTTGCGCCGGGTGCACCCGGGCCCGGGGGTCGGCTGCGGCGTCATCGGCGGCGGCGGCGGCGTCGTCAGCGGCGGCGGCGTCGACAGCGGCGGCAGCGGGAGGGCTCCGCCTGAGCGCCTCCGCAAACGAGCGGGGCAGCGGAACCGGGCCAGCAGACGCAGCGGCGCCCGCACTCCTACCGGCGGCAGGGGCCGCCTGCCCCTGACCACCCGGTGGCGTCCGGGGGGGCCGATCCCCCCCCGGGGACGGCGGCATATTCTCAACGATTTTTTTTTTTTTTTTGACGAAC
Source organism: Diplonema papillatum (assembly GCA_030068145.1). Taxonomy (NCBI): domain Eukaryota; phylum Euglenozoa; class Diplonemea; order Diplonemida; family Diplonemidae; genus Diplonema; species Diplonema papillatum. The sequence continues at coordinate 23,816 of JAPJBO010000692.1, forward strand.
CCCCCGTCAATCAACAACGACGGGGGCAACTCACCGCCCAACAACGGACAACTCGTCGTCTGCACAGACTCCATCTTCCGCAGGCCAATCAGCAAAGAGGCGGAAAGGGCTATGTTCTGTATCGCAATGCGGGATCGGGAGCGCAGACGAGAAGACAAGGTGCTGGAGGGGGTACCGAGGAAGGCGCTGCCAACGACGACGCGAGTCGACGAGAGGGCAAAAGCCCACTCCACCCAGGCGATTCTCCAGAAGCGGGAGTCTGCAGAGAAGAGGACGCGGCGGCGGAACAGTCTTCCCGCACCGGCGAGCCCCCCGACACCCTTGCCGATAATACGGGACCCAGCCACCCCGACTCACGTTCCAATCATCAGCCAAGAGTCAACCGATCTAATGGCCGGGGACGAGCCGCAGGGGACCGAAGCCCAGCCGGGGGACGGACGAAACTCCCCGTCGCGGCGCCCGGAGGGGCCAAAGGCGTCGCAACCTCCCCGCCCCCAAACAAACTGAGCCTAGACCGCCGGCCATCTTCGACGCACTGATCAAAATCGCGTCGAGCAACATCAGGTCGTGGTGGGCGAAGCAAGGGCCGTATTCAATCGAAGAAGTGACGAGAGGCATTCGAGCCCACGCACCCGACATAGTACTCCTACAGGAAACATGGCTGACGAGCACGAAGCCCACACCGAACGTCGCCGGATACGTCGCCTACCGGCGCGACAGGAAAAATTCGGGGAAGAGGGGTGGAGGACTCGTCATCCTGGTACGGAGCTCGTTGATCAGCCGAATACTTCCGGAACTGGACTTTGGCGAAGACACACTCATGGAGTGCTTAGGTATCGAAATAGACCGCGTAGGCCTCCCAAGCGTCCGCATCTACAACGTGTACCGCCCGCCGGAAGACGGGAAAGACCTGAAGATGGATCCGCTAGCCATGAATGAGAGAACCATCATATGCGGGGACCTCAACACACGCCACCCATCATGGTGCCCCAGCAGGGTCGCAAACCAAGCAGGCACGAAGCTCCACGCATGGCTCTCCAGCAACGCGGCAACCGTGTGGAACGAACCGACGACGCCGACGCGGGACGCATCAAACACCTCCCCCGACGTAACGATCGCAGCTGGCCTCCCACACACCATCCTGAACTGGAGAACGGAGGAAGCATGGGGCGCTGACCATCGAACTCTCATGTTCGACATCCCACGCGGATACAGGCACAGAAAGGAAACACCAAGAGCCGGAATCGCCTGGGGTCGAGCAGACTGGAAGAAGTTCACAGAACATCTCGAAAACACGTGTGCCGCATCCCCGGAGGACGAAACAACCGACCCCCACGAGCTAGCGGCCACGTTAACAGGCCACATCCGAGACGCGATCCGCGAGCACATCCCCAAGTCAACTGGGAAGCTGCCCCCGAGGCCGTGGTGGGACAAGACATTGACACCTCTGTCTCGGAGCAAAGACGCCGCATTCCGGTCGTTCCAGCAGCAGAAAACGGAGCACGCAAAGACCGCGTACGAAGAAGCGAGGGCGAGATTCGCGGAAGCGGCGCTACACGCCAAGACGATCTACTGGGGCGGAATCGTCGACAAAGTGAACCGCGGAACAGACCTAGGGCTACTGTTCCGGACGGTCCGCGAAATCGACGGGAAGAAGACGAGTAGCACACTCCCTCCCCTCCGGTCAGGAGAGCGGACCACCACCGACCCGGCCGAGAAGGCAACCCTCCTCGCCAAATATTACGCCAACGTCTGCAAGAAGAAGACGGAACCAACACCGACAACAAAGCCGGCGACACCGTCCGATGAACGCCAGGAAACCACAAATAAAACCCAGCATAACACCGAAGTCTGCAAGAAGAAGACGGGTTCAACACCGACGACGGAGCCTGCGACACCATCCGGAAAACGCCAGGAAACCGCGAACAACGAAGCCGAAGGCCCGATCACTCTAGCCGAAATAGAGAGAGCAGTCGAGAAGCTCAAAGCGAAGGCATCAACCGACCCGGAAGGCCTCTGCCCCCAAGTTTACAAAGCGATGGAGAAGGGCACCCTCCAGGCACTACTGAAGGTAATCAACGCGTCGTGGGACAACGCGACGATCCCAAAGCCGTGGAAAGAGGCTCATGCCATACCCCTTCCGAAGCCGGGAAAAGACAAGTCCGAACCAGCAGGATACCGCCCAATCTCGCTGACGAGCGTCGCGGCAAAGATCATGGAAACGGTGATCAGGGAAAGGCTCGATTTCATCATCGAAGGAGACAGCTACCCTCACGTCCGACCATTCACGGAGTGCCAAGGTGGCTTCCGGAAAGGAAGGGGGACAGAAGAACAGCTGTTCAAGACCGTGACGACCGTTGACCGCAGCCTCCGGGACGAATGCCACACTTGCCTACTCGTGTTCGACCTCGCAAAGGCATTCGACACGGTAGATCACGACAGACTCATCGCGATCATGAAGCGTCGCGGCATTCCGCCGAAGATAGTGAGGTGGGTCGAGGCCTTCTTGCAGGACAGGAAGGCAAAGTTCCGGGTAGAGGGAAAATACGGCGAAGAGGTGACACTCGAAAGTGGAGTCCCCCAGGGAACTGTGCTCGGACCAGTGTTATTCCTCTTGTACATCGACGACCTCGGCGAAAAGCTGTCCACGATGCCGAAACCAACACGCACCAATCCAAATAGCGTGACCCCATCTCTATTCGCCGACGACGTGGGGGTAGTAGTGGCTGGTCGCTCGGCGGCAGGGTTCAAAGAAACAGTCCAACGAGTGGTAAACGCACTCTCAACCTGGGCCTCCGAGGCGAAGATGGACCTGGCGTACAAGAAGACGGAGGCTGTTCAATTCCGCCCGATCGACAAGTCTGGCAACCGACCCGCGAACATGCGAAGGAGGGTCCACCCACCTCTGATCACCTTCCCGAACTCGCACCAAAAAGTCACTGAGGCACCAACCGAATTCGGCAGGAAGGCACACGAGCAAGATGGGGCGCTCCGCTACATCGATCCATCCAGCCCACACAACAAGAAGAGGATAGTGTCAATCGGCGGAGTGCCAACGACAACGCAACCGCAATGGAGACGAAATATCCATCGAATCGGGGAGACGGCCCAAAACCCCATAGAGTTCACGGTGGTGTCAGACCTTCAGTGGAAGGACAAGGTAACACTCCTGGGGCTGACGATCGACGACAGACTGAACTTCACAGCTCACATAGATCGCATACTGCAGAGCGCTGGGCGGAGGGTAAATCTGGTACAGCTGGTATCCGGGACGAAGTGGGGCCACAAGACCGAAGTGCTCAGAGCCCTCTACATGGCATACGCCCTGCCGGTCTTAACCTACGGCATGGCAGTCTACATCCGTTATGCATCGAAGAAGGACGTGGACAGGATAGAGTGCCTGCATCGAACCGCACTCTGCGCCGTGGTTGGCTGCAAGAAGACGACGTTGACGGAAGCTGTCCTCACCGAGGCACGAATGCTGCCAATCAGGTCGATAACCGACCTCAGGACAGGCGCGCTGGCGGAAAAGATGGCCACGAAGACCATGTGGAAGGACGTGCTGCATCCGCGACGAACCAACGACACCCTCCCGCAGTCCTTCCTCATCCTCAAGAAGACGGCGCGAACATCGAAGCCACGGCGGGAGAAGCACGCACCAAATCCCTTCCCACCTTGGAAGCCGCCACCAGAGCTCCACATCTGCGCTTCACTTCCAAAGAAGTCGAAAAGCGCCGAGGAAAACCGGAGAAAGGCAGAGGCAGTCCTCGACGGATTGCCATCCCCGACATACATCGTCTGGACGGACGGATCGGTTGCGGCGCTGAAGAGAAGACACGCACAGTACCAGCTGCTCCACGGTACAACCGTAACAACCGACGAGGTCACGAGGTGGGGTGGCGCAGGTCTCGTGGTGTACTACCGCCGAGAAGAAAGCTGGAGAGACGCGACGCCGATGAAAGGGACCCGCCTAAGCCGTCAGGCCGGTAAGTGGGCAACCAGCTACCGCGCGGAGCAAGTGGCGATGAAAATTGCGCTGGAATCGCTGGAGCTGAAACTGGGAAAGAGGGAGGTACTCGAAGGAGAGCCTACCAGCAGACACATCTGGGTGCTCAGCGACTCCAGCTCCCTTCTGAACGTGCTGTCCCAAGGTCCGCACAAACAGCAAGAACGGGACAACGTCCGAATCTGGCAGGCGCTCGAGAAACTGGTTGCGAAGGGGTATACACCAGTACTCCAGTTCGTCTACGGCCACTGCGGACTAGCAGGGAACGAAGAGGCGGACGGGCTAGCGAAGCAGGGCGTCTCGCAGACCGGAGAAGAAACGCAGCCGCCGATGACGGTAGGAACCGCGAAGGCCCGGTACCGCGAGCACGCCTGGGAGGCACTACACGCGGCTTCAATGCGGGAATCCCCGTACCAACCGGGCGGGCCGCTGCCGTACACGCAGTTGGTCCGAGGACGGAAGGTCCCAAAAACGGCACACCTGACGAGGCGAGCCGAGCGCGAGATCCGCCAGCTTCGCACGGGACACCACCAACTCCTCAGGAACTGCTACCGGGACGACTGGATGGATCTCGCAGCAGAAGAGAGGCAAGCAACCCGCCCATGCCAGCTTTGCGACGCCACGCCGATCTGCCCCCTAACACACCTTTTCCTGGAATGCAGAATCGGGGGCGACGAGAGAGCGACCATGTGGAGACGGGTCCACAAGGCCATCCCGGACACACCAAGGGAAAAGCCGACACCCAGGGAAAGGCACAAGCTGCTTTGGCCGCTGCTCTTCGAGCTCCCTGAAGCAGCCCTCGCGTACCTTCAGGCCGTGGGGCTTGTGCCGAAGTACGAGGTCTACGAAGACCCACCTGAGCCCGGCACACCGGAACTCGACGGCAACATGGCGGCAGCAGCAACCAATGGCGTCGACAACACCTTCGACCTCGAGGGATCAAGCTCCGAGGATGCCGAAGGATGGGCATAGTTCGGGCCGGGTCGGAAGACTGAGGCGGCAACACACCCGGCACATCCGTGCAAAGCAACCTCACCCGACCGCCGGTGCAGGCGCAACAGGGCTGCTGAGTGCGAAGCGCGAATCAGTACGCTGACGGCGCAGTCCAACACCAGACGCACACACCCGGCACTACACAGTCCCCACGGCCACCGACCAACCGCCGCAAGGCGGCAGCAGTAAACCGGCAGCACGACAACGGAGACGCAGGCGCCGACGAACAGCCGAAGCCCGCACGCCGACACGGACGCAGCCGGTCACCGGACCGAACAGCACCTGAGAACAATAAGAAAAGAGAGGGGAAAAAAAGAAGGCAAACAAAAGTACCACCGCAGCAGCGCAACAGCGCCGCGACCGAACACGACTACCAACGAAGGGTAGACTCGGTGCACCGACAGCACACCCACCTGACCATAGGAAGGTCCAAAAGGGTGGAGTGAGCACTGGAGCGGTCACTGAGGCAGATAGGTAGCTGCAACACAAGAACAGTGCATTAGCAACCAAAACAAAAAAAGACAACCCTCCGGGCCGAGAGCGGACAATGAGCACGGGATAGAACAGCGTCAGAAACACCAGCCCGGTGTTTCCGACTGCCGGAGACGACCTGGCCAACGGACCGCACCACGCAGAGTGAGCACTGGAGCGGTCACTGAGGCAGACAGGTAGCTGCAACACAAGAACAGTGCATTAGCAACCAAAACAAAAAAAAGACAACCCTCCGGGCCGAGAGCGGACAATGAGCACGGGATAGAACAGCGTCGGAAACACCAGCCCGGTGTTTCTGACGCTGCCGGAAGCGACCAGGCCAACGGACCGCACCACGCAACAGCGCCGCAAAGCGAAACAGAGACAAGCAGCAAGCTCAAAGGCCCCGGAAGGAAGAACAAAGTAGAGGCAGGCGAAGCGCCCAACGGACCGCACCACGCAACAGCGCCGCAAAGCGAAACAGAGACAAGCAGCAACCAAACCAGCCCCCCCCGACCGAAGCGGAGGACCGACTCAACAGGCAAACCCTGGCACGCCAGGGTTTACCAACAGAAGTCAGAACACCGCCCGGAAGGGAGAGCCGCACAACAAGTCCAAAAAATACCCCCCACCAACTGCCGAAAAAGAAATACCTTTCCCTTACCTTGTCCCACAAAACCAGAACCAATAACAACGCCCCCCCCCCAAGCACGCAAGAGAAGCCGAGTCCTGCCAAAACAACAGACAACGTATTAACCCCCCGTTTCAGTGCTACACGCACCACGCTCAACAACAACCCACAAGAGCGAAGGCAGCAGGACGGGCAGCGGCAGCGAAACAGCGCCACGCGCCCGACAACAACAGGAAAGTCCCGAAGCGAAAGCAAACCCCCCCCGACCGACACGGAAGACCGACTCAACAGGCAAACCTGGCACGCCAGGGTTACCAAAAGACGTCAGAACACCGCACCGGAAAGGGAGGGCGAGCGAAGGACGAAGCCACAACAAAACCAAGGAAAAACAACCATCACTGCACACAACACGCAGAGCCAAGCAGCATATCAGCAGCGAACCAAAGCAAACCCTTGACAAATTACTATCACAGGCAACTGACAGCGCGACAATCGCCGGAAACACACCGACCGCGACTGGTAAAGCCTGGCACGCCAGGACATCATTACCAGAAGAGCGGCAAGAAACAAGGGGAGGGCGGGCAAGAAACAATCCCACTGAACCCCCCCACAACCATACCAAGAACGAACGAAAGGAAACAGAAAACAAACAAACGCCCCAAGGATGAAGAGAAGGCACAAGGAACCTTAGCACCGTATCCCCAAGCCTAACCCGGGTGCGGTTTCCAAATTTTTGAAATTGAAATTGAAATTGAATTTTTTTTTTTTTTTAATTCGGGACCAAGCTTGGTACTGAAGCAACGAACTAACGGAGCCTCAGCTGGAAAGCCGGCGACCAGGTGGGAAACCAATCTAGACGAATGAACGAGAAAACCGGAGACTGGCCTAACTGAAGGGTAATTCCTTCTAGCAGTACTGGTGTACTGTGGGAGGGAGAGGAGTGCGGGCGGGGTTGTTTTCTGCACATCTAGTCTAAGTTGGCTGGGGCTTCACAAGTACGGGCTTGACTTCTGTTCTAGTTCTTAGGTGGGGGTTTGTTCATTATGCCATCACTGATGGTCAGGTGAGGGTCTGCACAGGTGGGGGCAAGTGTGACGTTCTTGGGTTGGGCACTTTATTTTTTTTCCCTGGTTGTATTGTGTGTGCTCATTATCCTATTACCGGGTAGGGTTTTATGTCTCCAATTTCTTGTAGATATGCAATCATGCCTGCACAGTTTCCTGGCAGGAATATATCACTCAATCTTGTGGGGATGGGGTTGATGATGTGCTTTTCACGTGCAGAGGCTGTAGCAGGGCAAGCTCTGAGGACGTGGTACGGGTAACTATCTTTGATTGATTTTCCACAGTGCCAGCACTCTGACTTTAACATGAGTTTCTTCTTTTTCCCTCCTAAGTTCCTTGTGTGGCTCGAGTCCTTTTTGCGAAACAGGAAGGCGGCTTTCAAAGTCGATGGTGCTACCGGCGAAAAGTTCCACCTGAAGCACGGCGTACCCCAGGGAACCGTCCTCGGGCCGGTTCTCTTCCTGTACCACATTGACGACCTCGGCACCTCGCTTGAGGCTCTCAACAAGCGTATCGTTGCTGATTCTGAGAGTCGATCCTGGATCAACTTCTCGCTCTTTGCCGACGATGATGGCGTCGTCGTCTCATCCCCGTCCCACTTTCAACTTGAGAAGTACACGCAGGAGGTTGTGGATGTGGTCGAGGAGTGGACGTTCAAAGCCAAGATGCACCTGTCTAAACTGAAGACAGAGGGCGTCCTCTTCCGGGATCCGGGTGCCCCTGAGCCCTATCCTGTCACGACGAGATTCAACGCCACAGCGGTCGATGTTCTGGTCCCTGACGACTACGTGATAGCGTTGAAGTCTAGGTCGACCTGGAAGTTCCTGGAACCGGACGAGCACTCACCCTGGCACCAACACCACGGCAAGCTGATCGTCTCAGTCGACGAGAAAAATGGCGGCGACAAGGACGCCACCAAAAACCGCCTGGTGACCATCCGAGTAGCCGACGCCCTACGCTGGGTCGACAAGACCAAGCTCCTTGGCCTGGTCATAGACTCGGAGCTCACGTTCGTCCCCCACATGCAACGCGTCGTCGACAAGTTTTCTTTGAAGATGAACTTCCTGCGTCACCTTTCCGGAAAGTCGTTCGGATGTAACTCGTGTACGCTGCGCACGCTGTATCTGACGTACGTCCTGCCGACGTATACGTACGCCCTGTCGGTCTACGGCCCATACCTCCTTCGGTCCACATCCCCCCTGGTCACGACGCTCGAGCGGCTGCACCGGCGCGCCCAGGTCATTCTCCTCGGGTGCAGAAAGAACACCTCGGATTTTTCGGCGCAACAGGAATCCGGGATTCTGCCGCTCCGAGCGATAGCGAATCTCCGTGTCGCCGCTCTGCGTGAGAGGATGCGACTCCGGAGCACGCTCTGGCAGAACGACCTCGCCATGAACACGACTCTGAGGCGCAGCTACGACGCCCTGTGCGAGAAGGCCGGAACGGTTGAGTGCAAACGAGAGGCATTCGTATTCAACCCGTTTGCCCCGTGGACGCCGAGTCCCAAAGTGACGATCGTCGCCACCCTGCCGGGGAAGAAGGGCGATTCGGCTGCTGAGAAGAGGCGCATTGTCGAAAGCCGGCTGAACCGGCTCGAGCCGCCGGACTGCTCAGCGTGGATAGACGGCTCGGTGCTCGACGGTGCCCCCCCGCCCCAGCCGCCGCCCTCGATAGCCGACAGGTGGGACGAGCGACATCGCCCTTGGTTGAAACGCTATGCGGACAAAACAGCGTGGGGCGGTGCCGGTTTGTACTTCGAGTTCGAACCGTCGATCACGCCCAGCCTGCGCGACGTCGCTGACTTGAAGACAGCCACCGGAAATCGGCACACGACTTCCCGTTCATGCCCGGTAGGCAAGCACGTCCACAGCTACCGCGCGGAACAGGTCGCCCTTTACTCGGCCCTTGTGTTTCTCCGACAACATCTCGCCCCGACGTCCCGCCCACTCCACATCCTCGTCCTGAGCGACTCCCAGTCGTTTCTAAAAACTCTCAGCGCCGGCCCCCATTCACAAGTCGAACCACTGGCGATAGAGTGCTGGACAATCCTGTCGGAAATGGAGGCGAGGGGATACGACGTCACCTTGCACTTCGTGTACGGGCACTGCGGGCTGGAAGGCAACGACGCGGCGGACGTGCTGGCCAAAGCTGCAGCTCTCGGGTACCGACGGGCCGCCGGAGCCTCTTCCTCGGATCACCCCGAGCCCTTCCCCCTAACCGTCGCTGGTGCAGTCTGCCGCTATCGGACGTATCTGCGGCTGAACAGCAGCGAGGCAGGTGCCAAGGAAGCATTCGAGCGCGCGGACGGCCACGGGAACCTCTCGCCGTTTGCCCGGATTGTTCATGGCCGGCCGATCCCCCGACGCCGTCATCTCACGCCGAGGGCTGAACGCGAAGTGCGCCAGCTGAGGACCGGGCACCACCGCCTGATCATGACGCTGTACGCCACGGACTGGCGCTCCTTCAGCGAGGCCGAGTTGCAGTCCCATTTCCTCCCGTGTCCGGTCTGCGGGGTCCGCTCTACCAGCCCCCTGCTGCACTTGTTCGTACACTGCCGTGACCTAATAACGGCACCCTTGAGGGCGGCGATGCGACATGATATCACGAGGCGGATCAAAAAGGACCCAGGCGGTCCGATCGAATCCCTCTGGTACTACCTGTTCGTCCATCCCGAGCACGCCCTGTTCTACCTCCAGAGAGCTGGCGCCCTCCCACCCTTCCAAGTCCTTGTGGAGTCTGACAAGGACGAAGCCCCCCCGAACCACGAGTACGGGCTCGTGCCCATCATGTGAGGCAACGTCACCCGTCCACGCAGCGGCTGCAGTCCGAGGCAGGGGATCGCCGGGGCCTGGGTACTCTCGCGCCGGCCATCCTGAACCCGTCACCTGCCACGGTGCTCTCGCAGTTCGCAGCACGTCGCCGTCGACGCCGGACGACGCCGCACCGCCCCGCGCAGCCCGACTGAGGCTCCGCGTCCAGCGCGCGCTTCGTACGCATCGCCAGAAGAGGACGCAGGCTAACCGCTGAGCGAAATGTGCACTCGTCTTATTTTCTTAATTGGTACAAACGTGCACTCGTCTTATTTCACAAGACTCTTGTCGAGATCGTACAGTTCAGTCTGCTGCGCTCCAGTAAGCACCACTCGGAACCCGGCTGGAAGGCCCTAAAGGGGAGTAGTCGGTGCCAGCACTTTATTGTTGTCCATCCCCACCCGGACTCCTCCGTCAACGAGTCCCAACAAACAACATCAATCGGTAACCCCCCCCTCGTCCCTACCCCAGCTCGCAGCCGGAACAGCTCGGTGAGGACACTCAGCGCGTCGTTGCAAAGGTTCGTCGCGAATTGAACGCCAACACGGCAACGAGTTCAGCACGAGCAAAAGCACGACGAGCAAAGCGCAGTGCCGCTCGAAACCACGGAGCAAGTCGTAGCGCAGGCAGAACCCGAGAGACAAAGCCGTCCACAGCCCAGACTCCGGTCAGGGCCAAACACACCCACGACGGTCCTCGAGGGCATGCCAAGCTAACGAAACACCTCTTTTTCGTCACAACACAACCAGTATCCCCCCTTATCCCCCCTCGTCCCTTCCCCAGCTCGCAGCTGGAACAGCACGGTGAGGGCACTCAGCGCGTCGTTGCAAAGGTTCGTCGCGTATTGAACGCCAACACGGCAACGAGTTCAGCACGAGCAAAAGCACGACGAGCAAAGCGCAGTGCCGCTCGAAACCACGGAGCAAGTCGTAGCGCAGGCAGAACCCGAGCGGCAAAGCCGTCAACAGCCCAGACTCCGGTCAGGGCCAAACACACCCACGACGGTCCTCGAGGGCATGCCAAGCTAACGAAACTCTTATTCGTCACAATTTTATCATCCGCCCCCCCCACTCCCTCCTAACCCCTAACCTGTGGACCTGTCACTCGTGCGCGTGTCTCTTGGCGCAAATAGGCTAGTAACGCCTGACCTGTTCCAGACGCGGCTCTTCTGAGCAGCGGATGGACGGTGCTTGTTTTTCATTCATTCATTCATTTTTTTTTGGAAGCGACCGTGGTCTAGTGGCATGATGGAACCTTCCCAAGGTTTTGACCCGGGTTCGATTCCCGGCGGTCGCATTATTTTTACTAGTAAGTTTCAAAGTTTGGACCCAAAGTTTGGACCCAAAGTTTGGACCCAAAGTTTGGACCCAAAGTTTGGACCCAAAGTTTGGACCCAAAGTTTGGACCCAAAGTTTGGACCCAAAGTTTGGACCCAAAGTTTGGACCCAAAGTTTGGACCCAAAGTTTGGACCCAAAGTTTGGACCCAAAGTTTGGACCCAAAGTTTGGACCCAAAGTTTGGACCCAAAGTTTGGACCCAAAGTTTGGACCCAAAGTTTGGACCCAAAGTTTGGACCCAAAGTTTGGACCCAAAGTTTGGACCCAAAGTTTGGACCCAAAGTTTGGACCCAAAGTTTGGACCCAAAGTTTGGACCCAAAGTTTGGACCCAAAGTTTGGACCCAAAGTTTGGACCCAAAGTTTGGACCCAAAGTTTGGACCCAAAGTTTGGACCCAAAGTTTGGACCCAAAGTTTGGACCCAAAGTTTGGACCCAAAGTTTGGACCCAAAGTTTGGACCCAAAGTTTGGACCCAAAGTTTGGACCCAAAGTTTGGACCCAAAGTTTGGACCCAAAGTTTGGACCCAAAGTTTGGACCCAAAGTTTGGACCCAAAGTTTGGACCCAAAGTTTGGACCCAAAGTTTGGACCCAAAGTTTGGACCCAAAGTTTGGACCCAAAGTTTGGACCCAAAGTTTGGACCCAAAGTTTGGACCCAAAGTTTGGACCCAAAGTTTGGACCCAAAGTTTGGACCCAAAGTTTGGACCCAAAGTTTGGACCCAAAGTTTGGACCCAAAGTTTGGACCCAAAGTTTGGACCCAAAGTTTGGACCCAAAGTTTGGACCCAAAGTTTGGACCCAAAGTTTGGACCCAAAGTTTGGACCCAAAGTTTGGACCCAAAGTTTGGACCCAAAGTTTGGACCCAAAGTTTGGACCCAAAGTTTGGACCCAAAGTTTGGACCCAAAGTTTGGACCCAAAGTTTGGACCCAAAGTTTGGACCCAAAGTTTGGACCCAAAGTTTGGACCCAAAGTTTGGACCCAAAGTTTGGACCCAAAGTTTGGACCCAAAGTTTGGACCCAAAGTTTGGACCCAAAGTTTGGACCCAAAGTTTGGACCCAAAGTTTGGACCCAAAGTTTGGACCCAAAGTTTGGACCCAAAGTTTGGACCCAAAGTTTGGACCCAAAGTTTGGACCCAAAGTTTGGACCCAAAGTTTGGACCCAAAGTTTGGACCCAAAGTTTGGACCCAAAGTTTGGACCCAAAGTTTGGACCCAAAGTTTGGACCCAAAGTTTGGACCCAAAGTTTGGACCCAAAGTTTGGACCCAAAGTTTGGACCCAAAGTTTGGACCCAAAGTTTGGACCCAAAGTTTGGACCCAAAGTTTGGACCCAAAGTTTGGACCCAAAGTTTGGACCCAAAGTTTGGACCCAAAGTTTGGACCCAAAGTTTGGACCCAAAGTTTGGACCCAAAGTTTGGACCCAAAGTTTGGACCCAAAGTTTGGACCCAAAGTTTGGACCCAAAGTTTGGACCCAAAGTTTGGACCCAAAGTTTGGACCCAAAGTTTGGACCCAAAGTTTGGACCCAAAGTTTGGACCCAAAGTTTGGACCCAAAGTTTGGACCCAAAGTTTGGACCCAAAGTTTGGACCCAAAGTTTGGACCCAAAGTTTGGACCCAAAGTTTGGACCCAAAGTTTGGACCCAAAGTTTGGACCCAAAGTTTGGACCCAAAGTTTGGACCCAAAGTTTGGACCCAAAGTTTGGACCCAAAGTTTGGACCCAAAGTTTGGACCCAAAGTTTGGACCCAAAGTTTGGACCCAAAGTTTGGACCCAAAGTTTGGACCCAAAGTTTGGACCCAAAGTTTGGACCCAAAGTTTGGACCCAAAGTTTGGACCCAAAGTTTGGACCCAAAGTTTGGACCCAAAGTTTGGACCCAAAGTTTGGACCCAAAGTTTGGACCCAAAGTTTGGACCCAAAGTTTGGACCCAAAGTTTGGACTTTGGAATGGTATAAAAACTTGGGGATAGTAATAGAATGGTATAAAAGTTTGGGGATAGTAATAGAATGGTATAAAAGTTTGGGGATAGTAATAGAATGGTATAAAAGTTTGCGATAGTAATAGAATGGTATAAAAGTTTGGGGATAGTAATAGAAAGTACTTCGCCTCACCGCATTGACCCATTGATTGGGTCCACAACGAACACCCACTAACCCAGTGACCCACCTGACGACAACCAGTGGCCAACCACTGCGTGACTCAGTCACGTGTCAGTGTCTGGGTGTCTAACGCCCGAAGGCTGTGGTGCGGCCTTATAATAATAAGGCTTATTCAACAACCGGGAAAGGCAAGCCTGCGGCTGCTCCGTCTACTTTGTTGAAAACTGGACGCTAAACGGTGGTCGTGACCGACGGCCAGTGGGCATCATCCCCTCGCGTGCTGGCCCCTGGCAGCTGGATGCTGTCCTCTCTTGCGGTGGCCCGGGTGGGTGTCCACCGAGGGGTGGTTCCTTGCCCGTGGGAAGGCCGTGCTTCGCGCAGGAACCCCGGCTGAGGGGTTCGTCCCTCGCGCGGTCGGTGCTGGCGCGGTGAGAGTCGTCTCCTCGCCGCCGCCGCGGCAGGGGTGTTGCCCCCTCCGGCAGGGTTGTCATCCCTTCGAGTCCGACGACCGTTACCACACCAGGCACGTAAACACACGGAGCTTGCACATACCCAACTGTTCCCGCACTTCGAGTTGCCGTAGTTCGACCTCAAACTTGCACGTGGTTTCGGCCCCGCTGCAGCTGCACACATCGCAGAAGCAGCGTCAACGCCGACTGACAACGGTTGAGAAACGTCCCCAAGACTCAGAGTGTCGTCCCTGTTCCTCGAGTAAGTTGACTCCGCCAGGCTGGATGGCGTCCTGTAACTGGACCTGTTCCTGCACTCGATGCATAATTTTCATCCCAACGACACAAGAACCTGGGTTTTCACCCGTTTTCTGTGCGAGTGAGTGAGTTGCTTCACAGCGACATTCACCAGATGTTAACAGAACTGGTTACTGCAGTACAGGGCCACAAAGCAGCTTGTACTGGCTGGGATCGGGTACCTGTCGTAAAAATCCCAAAAAAACTCCAAAAAAAACACAAAAAAAGGGGGATATGGTGGTTATACGGCAATTGCGGCCGGTTTTCAGGAGGGAAAAAAAACCGAAAAAATTCGCCACATCCGCCACACGACTTTTTCATTTTCGTGTGGCAAATGTGGGCCACACGTGGCAACCGTGTGGCGACCAGCCCTGTCTGGGCCTCATACCCCCCCAACAGACCTCGAGTTCGCTTTTCGTGGATTCGAGTGGTTTTTGCCAACTTGCAGCCAAGTGCTGCCAATTTCTGGGGTGACTCAGCCAGAATTCGCTATTATTTTGCGAAATCCGCGGCTTGTGGGGGTTTTCCCGGATGGTACTGGACCCTTTCGACAATTTCAGGTGGATTCTGTGCGAATAAACGGGGGAAATCCTTGCCAGACTTTAGCCACAACATTGTGGCTAAAGTTGTGGCCCCATGGGCCACATTGTGGCAAGTTGTGGCTAACCAGCCCTGACCAGTGTGGGCCGCACCGACCTCCGCACCGGCAGTGTGGGGGATAGCCACTGGTGGCTGGTGGCTGCCACCAGCCACCGGTGGCTGAGCCACTCAGTCACACGAGTCAGTGGCTCAGTGGCTCCCAGTGGCTGGAAAAAAAAATTCAGATTTCACCACTCAAAAACCTCAAAATAACGAAAAAAAAGTGTTGAAACCATATTTTTGGCTCCGATCTCGATTTTTTGAGTAATTTTTTTTGAGTTGGACCCCCCCCCCAGCTCCCCCACGGATCTGGTTGCTTCTCAAGTACGCATGTGGTCCTGATCCTGGCTCCTGGAAGCCGGTCCACAGCTCCAGACCTTTTTCGACGAATTTTTGCTCGAGATCAGCTCCGATGAAAAGATCTGCGAAAAATAGACCCAAAAACGAAAAAGTTTGAACGTGGCAGTGTTCGGGACGTGGACACACGTGGAAATGGAAATCGTGGAAACGGAAATAAAATTCGAAGATTTCACCAGAGTCACTTCCCGCAGGTGGGGGTTTTCTCCGGTTTTTCTCCAGAGTCAATTGGCCCGCAGGACCGGTTTTTCACCTTTTACATCCGACGAGGGAACATAATTGCGCCGGTAGGTTCGACCTTTTTGGCGTGAGTCCACGGTGCAGAGTTTTGGTTCGCTTTTCCTTGGGTTTGTGATCATGGATGGACTACAGATAGCCTGGTGCTCTGCATCTTGTTCAGGCCCACACTATTGGTCCCCGGGCCTATATTTCACGGATCTCTTCATCGGAGCTGAAAGCGAGCAAAATTTCGTCGAAAAAGTGCTGTGTCGTGTACCAGCGAAGAAAATTCACCAACCAGGGAATTGATTTCCGCCGTTCCCAATGAAAACCTACTACCAGGTTTTCCGCGCCCGGTGCTCTGTGTCTCGCAAGGTACCACGAACCACGCGCTTACTCTCAGGCCCC
Source organism: Diplonema papillatum (assembly GCA_030068145.1). Classification (NCBI taxonomy): domain Eukaryota; phylum Euglenozoa; class Diplonemea; order Diplonemida; family Diplonemidae; genus Diplonema; species Diplonema papillatum. The sequence continues at coordinate 39,597 of JAPJBO010000692.1, forward strand.
CGAGCCTATTTTTCACGGATCTCTTCATCGGAGCTGAAAGCGAGCAAAAAGTCGTCGAAAATGGTCTGCTACGTGAACATGTTACCAACCAGGGGATCGATTCCCGTTCTTCCCAACGGCAACCTGGTAGTTTCCACGCCCGGTGCTCTGCACCTTGTGAGGACCCACGAACCACGCGAATACTTTTTGGTCTTCGGGTCCATTTTTCACGGATCTCTTCATCGGAGCTGAAATTGAGCAAAAACTCGTCGAAAAAGGTCTGCTACACGGACCAGCGGAAAAATGTTACCAACCAGGGGATCGACAAATTTTTGCTCGCTTTCAGCTCCGATGGAGAGATCCGTGAAAAATGGACCGGAAGACCAAAAAGTATGTGCGTGGTTCGTGGGTCCTTACAAGGCGCAGTGCACCGGGCGCGGGAGCCACCAGGTTACCAGTGGGAAGAACGGGAATCGAAAAAGGTCTGCTACGTGGACCAGCGAAGAAATGTCACCAGCCAGGGGATCGATTCCTGTAGTAGGCAGTTTCTTCCCCACTAAAACCTGGTGGCTTCCCCGCCCGGTGTCCTGCAGTATGCAAATACCCACGAACCAAGCCCGTAGTTTTTGGTCCTCAGGTCTATTTTGCGCCGTTCTCTTCATCGGAGCTGATCTCGAGCAAAAATTCGTCGAAAAAGGTCTGGTACTGTGGACCGCTTCCAGGAGCCAGGATCAGGCCCACAGGCGTACCTGAGAAGCAACCAGACTCCGTGGGGGAGCTGGGGGGGGTTCCAACCAGGGGTTTTTCCCTTTGGCGAAAAAAATTTTTTTCGCCAAAAAAAAAAAAAAATCTGAAAAGGGGTTGGCGAAAATATTTTTTTCGCCAAAGGGATTTTTGCGTGGGGGGTCAGGGGGGTCACCTACAAGAGCCGAGACAGCAGGCGAGGCCGGAGGCCGAGGCTGGGTGATGCCCGAGAAGGCCGAGACAGGGCAGGCGAGGCCAGAGGCCGAGGCTGGGTGATGCACGAGAGGTCCCGGGCAACAGCACAGTCGAGTGCAGAGGCGGGCCCGCGGAGGCTGTGAGAGGGACTCAGGATGAGGTTAACAAACACACTGTCTTGTTTCTTGTTTAACACAAAGTCAGCCAGGCCCAAACCAAGTAACATGTCGCTTGCGAGTTTCGGTTTCCGTGCGGCCGCTGCACGTGGCCCCTCAGACGAAACCATCCAGTTCGACTACGCGAACTGGAGAGGACCGAAGCTTGAGAAGCAAGCAAGCCTCAGGCGCATCAACCAGGGGACAGGCAGCAACAGGCTGAAGAACGCCGAGTTGCTGGCTAAGGTGAAGGCCTACGATGCTGCTCAAAAGAAGATCGCCGCCGAGAATGCTCTCACTGCTCGCACATCAGCCGAAGACCTGCCCGCTCAAGCAGAAGTTGCCATCCCAACACCACCTGCTGCAGTTGAACCCCCCGCATTTGAAGGCTACGAGGTTGTTGCCGAGTATGAGTCGGACCCAGATGATGACAGTCTTGTCGGACTTTCCGTTCTTGCTTTAGTAGCTGTCGTGGTCGTGATCCTGTCCGGTTCAGCAGTGGCATTTGAGCCGATTGTTGTTGACGACGAGCCCGCTCCTGAGTCGGAAGAAAACACGAAGTTTCGTACATTTGGCAGTGGCAAAATTCTGCGATCCACTGTTGACAGGTGGCTTGCCGAGTATCCATGGCTCGATGTGTCAGATGCGGGGGCCCAGTGCAAGGTTTGCAGCCAAAAGTTTCCGCGTACAAGAGCAGTCCTCATCAACATGCCTTACGCCGACCAAACGCACCTCCGAAACCGCATGAAGAAGCACGAAACGTCCGCCGAGCATGTTTCTGTCTCTGACATTATGACAAACCTTCGTTCAGGTGTCAGTAAGATGCGGGCTCAACTGCGCAAGATTGTCAAAACAATCTTTAAAATCGCACGCCTGGAAATCCCCCACACGGTGCACGTGCACGACTTGCTATCCTTCTTTTCTTGCTTGCACCAGGACCGCGATTTCTGTGCTTGGCTGAAGCAGGATGTGACGTATACATCGTCAACTGTGGTGAGAGAGCTTCTGGAGTTGATCGGCTTGGTATTAGAGAAGCGGCTGTACACCGAGATTAGGGAGTCCCGGTTTTGGTCAGCCACAGCAGATGCAACAACCGACGTGACGGGAAAGCACCAACTTGTGGCCACCGTTCGTTACCTCAGGAGAAATGCTGTCCAAGAGCGCTTCATTGGCCTTGAAGTCCTGCACGATCAAACTGCAACCGGCTACGCAACGAAGATAAAGCAGATGCTGTGTTATCTCCCGAAGGGCTCGTTCGTATCCTGCTCGTTTGATGGGGCTTCGGCGATGTCTGGGAAGTTTCAGGGTGCCGAGAAGAAGGTTCGCGGTGGGATCAATGCTACTGCGCTCTTCATGTGGTGTTGTGCCCACGTCCTCAACCTCCTTGCCCAGGATGGCATAAAAGCAGTTGCGTTCATGGGAGACTTCTTCAGAACCGTCCGCGCCCTTTGGCTGATCTTCTCCGACTCCGACATCAACAAGCTACTTCTGAGCAGCGTATTCGCAGACCCGACATTTGCAGCGATGTGTGAGAAGGTGAATCGTGCCCTGGTGGAGCCGTCCGATACACGCTGGCTGGCCTACTGGAGAAGTGTCTCTGTCATCCGTATGCAGTATTCTGCAATACGCGAAGCCCTTAGACGCATCTGGAACGAGCGGAACAGCACCCACGCAGAGCACCTGTACAAAGAGGTGAGTAAGCCGCAATTTTTTGCATGTCTTGCACTTGCGTGTGACGTTCTGGAAAAGCTGCATGCAATCTCTCTTGTTTTCCAAGGAACCGCGACCACCATCTCGGATGTTTGCAGAGAAGTGGACTCGCTCGAAGCAGAATTGAGGGCACTAAGCTCGGAAGAAAGGGCCAAAAAGATCACGAAATACTACACTTGCTGGCGCCGTTCGTTCTTCGAAGCGACCAACGTTGCCGTTACCCCTGCAGCGTTCAGCACATTCCATCAGACTATCGCCTCCCCATACATTGCTGCACTCCTCAAGTCCACAACGGTCCGGTTTGAATCCAAGGAAGTTCTTCGGCACTTCGTTGTCTTTGACCGCATTGCGTGGCCAGAGGGCGCGCACCTTACAAACTGGGGGGATGAACACATCCGGGAGCTCTACAGATACTACAGCAAGCCCGGCCGGGTCACGTACCGACAATATGAAGTGGACGTGCCAGCAACAGACACGATGCCTCGACCCACATACAGCACCACTCGCTCGGAAACGAAGACAGACCACGGCACTCCCCTTTTGCACGGAATGACCGAGGCAGACCTGGTGAGAGACTGGACCCTACTTAAGGAGGTTCTACGCGCCTCAAGATACTCCAAAAATGCACACGCGGTGTATCAAGCCTTCGCCCCTGATGGCACTGCGAGTGCCCGCATGCAGCCATTGAGACAACTGGTCGAACTGGCACAGACCATTGTCAGTTCCTCTGCAGAAAGTGAACGCCAGTTCAGTACCCTGGCCCGTGTAAAGACCCGACTGCGCAACCGCATGCTGAACACGACACTGCGCGCCCTCTTTTTCATCGAAGACACCGATGAGAAGGAGATGGACGACGCGACTGCGGAGGAGGTAATCGACCTTTTTACTTCTGGCTTCGCAGCCGAAGCCCTAAGGGCAGCATGGTTTGCTGGAGAGTCTGAGCCGGTGGAGAAGGTAGCGAAAAAGCGCAAAATTGACTTGACACTACCCTGAAACCTTGCTGCACCTCCTTGTCCTGTCTTGACTTCTTCTTTTGTTAACTTGTACCCGTCCCTTCCACCAGACCAACCGCACGTATTCTCCGACTCTCTCTTCCTCCTTGCACCACGAACCGCCGAAGACTCAGAATGGAAGGACAGATGCGGGTGGACGGGCTCTGTACGACGTGAGGGCGAGAAAAATTTTCTCGCTGACAGAAGAAATTTTTTCGCCAGCATTTTTGGCCGTGCTGGCGGGCAGAATAACCCCTGGGTCCAACTCAAAAAAAATTTACTCAAAAAATCGAGATCGGAGCCCAAAATATGGTTTCAACACTTTTTTTTCGTTTTTTTGAGGGTTTTGAGTGGTGAAATCGGATTTTTTTTTTCCAGCCACTGGGAGCCACTGGGAGCCACTGGGTGGCTCCCAGTGGCTAGCCACTGGTGGCTGGTGGCTATCCCCCACACTGGCACCGGTGCGGGCGCACCGGTGCGCACCGGTGCGCTGTTCGGTGCGCCGGTGCGCTACACAATTCCTTTGTTAGGGAGATTTTGTCGCAGGTCCACGTAGCAGACCTTTTTCGTCGATTTTATGCTCACGTTCAGCTCCGATGAAGAGATTTGTGAAAAATGGACCCAGGGAACAAATGGTTCGTGGGTCTTTCTTGTTTTCACGATTTCCATTTCCACATATGTCAACGTCCCGAACACTGCCACGTTCATACTTTTTCGTCCTTGGCTCCATTTTTCGCAGATCTTTTCATCGGAGCTGATATCGAGCAAAATTTCGTCGAAAAAGATCTGCTCCTGTGGACTGGCTTCCAGGAGTAAGAAATGGCAGGATCAGGCCCAGGAGAAGCCGCCAGAGATTCCGAAAGGGCTTCTGGGGGAAGGGGGGGGGTGCAAACTGAAAAGAAATTGCTCAAAAATCCTCAATCGAGGCTTAAAATCCAGTTTCAACACTTTTTTTTTTTCACTTTTTTGAGCTTTTTTGGGTATGCTAGTTGAATTTTGTTTCCAGCCATTCTGAGCCATTCTGAGCCATCGAGTGGCTCAGAATGGCAGCCACCGGTGGCTGGTGGCTATACCCCACACTGTGCTAAGAGTATGTGCGTGGTTTGCTGGTTTGCGGGGCCTTACAAGTTGCAGGGAACCGGGAGTGGCAACCATCAGGCTTGCATTGGAAAGGACGGGTATCGATCCCCTGGCTGATGACATTTCTTCGCTGGTCCACGTAGCAGACCTTTTTCGATGAATTTTAGCTCGCGATCAGCTTCGATGACGAGATCCGTGAAAAATGGACCCGGAGACCATAAAGTATGTCATGGTTCGTGAGTCCTTACAAGGCGGAGGGCACCGCGTGGAACCCACCAGCTTTGCATTGGGATTCGATGGGAAGGACGGGTATCGATCCCCGGGGTGGTGGTATTTCTTCGCTGGTCCACGCAGCAGACCTTTTTCGACGAAATTTTGCTCGTGATCAGTTCCGATGGAGAGATTTGTGAAAAATAAACCCGGGGATCGAAAGTTATGTGCATGGATCGTGGGTCTTTATGAGATGCAGGGCACCGGGCGTGGAACCCACCAGGTTTGCATTGGGAAGGGCGGGTATCCATCCCCTGGTGGGTGACATCCCTTCGCTGGTCCACGTTGCAGATCTTTTTCGGCGAAATTTCGCTCGTACTCAGCTCCGGTGAAGAGAACGGTGAAATACAGACCCGGGGACCACAAACAGTGTGAGGTTTAGCTACAAAAAGCTATAGCTAGCTACAGCGTAGCTTTTTGTAGCCTTTTGTAGCCTTTTGTAGCTCTTTTTTTTTGGGGGGCCATTCAGGATACTTTTCGCCCCAATTTCTTCAGCTTCGAAGTTTTCTGGGCATATTTTGACGTGTTTCCTGGCACCTGCTTTGCCCTGTGCACTAAGGCCTCACTGCCGGGCCCGCTGCAGCCTCAGTTGGTAGGGTCGGCTGCAACCACGCAGGCGGCGAGGGTGATGCAGCAGGGAAGCCTGGGGCGCCAGAGTCACGACGGTTCCATGAACCGAAGCCAATCAGGACCCCAACCGCAGAGCGAAGAGCACTCGAGACAGTGTGGGCCCGGAGCCCGGGCTGGAGCTCACATTGCACTCCAGAGCCCCGGGCTCACACTCGTCTGCCGAAACCCTTGTAGGCTTCAAATTGAAGTTCAATGGCCGGCAGCTCTAAGAAAGTCTCCGTTCCCAGCTGAGTCATCACCTGTTCAAGACGGCTGGATCTGGCGAAAACGCCGACTGAACCCGGCGGCCTTGCCGATCCTTACCGCACCCCCAGACTCTGCAGACGTCGCCGCCACCGCGCTACGAACGCGTGGCTGTCACTCCGCTGTGCTTGTTCCGCGGCACTGCTGCCGGCAGCCACACTCTCATCATGCCGGTTTTCACAAACCGAGAGTGATCAAGGAAACAGTACGAGACGTGTCACGAAACTTTAGCCTGCAACGCAGCACACGTTGAGCTGCGACTTGCACTGCCCTGACTGCGAGCGGGGTGCTGCGGGTGACTGTACTAGTAGTACAGAACAGTGTGGGGGCTGGCACCGGTGCTGGTCGGTGCCCGGGAGCAGTAAGGTCGGGTCGTAGGGTGCACGCACGCCCGACCCTACTGTAGACTTCTTGGGAAATCGTGATGACTCCGTTTCGTCGTTCGACTGTTTTCTTTTGCCCAACGGCCTTCGACAAAGCTTCGTGGTGGTTGGTGATTTGCAACTTGACTGCTACAGTTGGCTGGGACGTACCGGTTCGTAGCCGGATGATGCATCTCTGCTGGGAGTGCCGCCCACTGTGAGTGCGGCGATGACGTCGTCACCTGCCATTGCGTCGTCAAGGTCGAGCATTTGTGGCGCTAGCGGGATTTGGCTTTCTTGCGATTCCAAAGACTGAGTCGGCGAGTACGAGGGCGGGTAGGAGTGCCCGTTTGCAGCCTGTGATACAGGCTTTCAACAGCCACCAGTATCAGCAGGCCGTGTAGCCAACACGGCATGCGTCACAGTCGACAAGAGGCTCAGTCACTCACCCGGCTACCGCGATGCTCGCCGAGAAGCGTCAGACTCTGACTTAAGACCGAACTGATGCTGATGCAGAATGTCGGGCAAAAAGCTACTCTTGGTGAAAGACTCCAGGTGCAGCCACGGTCCGGCTGTCGTGGCAAGGCATTGCCGGGTGCGAAGCCCGACGACAGCAAACCTGCCTCGAGAGTGAAGGGAGTTGCTGGATATTCGTGTCGACCAGCAACAGTCGAGAGATTTTCCCTGTGCGAGGCTTCTTGCACAGAAACTAATACTATGGAGACAAGTGTTTCGGAAACGGAGGCTCTTGTAGCCTGCAGTTGCAAGAGCCTTCCCCTACTGCAGCCTGTGCCCGTGCAGGAGACCGTACACTGCTACAGAGCAAGAACGTGAACGCTGCTGACACTGACAGACGCCACAATCGTCAAAAAAAGTGGACACCCAGGCGGAATTCGGGTTTGGGTGACGTTTCACATGGGTTTGAATCGTGTTTTGATGGCGCAAAAAAAGGCTACAAAAGGCTACAAAAAGCTACAGGAGCTACAGTAGCTCAAAACTGTAGCAGCTATAGCTGCAACAAAAGGCTTCTGTTGCTAAACCTCACACTGCCTCATTGCCTCCCGATATTTTCGTCGCAGACAGCGACAATGCGGGCTGGTGAGCTGGAGACTCTCGGTGGACGCCTTTTGCACGCTTCAGCGGTGGCAGGTGTCTTCCCCGGTAGTTTTCACATTTCTTTGAAATTCCTGAGAAGAGTCACAAACTCCCTCAACAGGGGAGAGAGGCTCAATTCAGATGTGCTGTCCGTGCCTCCCTCAGTGCGCGCGTCCCTGCGCGATTGGATTGACTCGGTGTTGAAGCCGAGAGAGATTCCAAAGCGGACAGGTCCTCCTTCGCTCACAGTGTTTGTTGATGCGAGTAAAAAGGGGTGGGGTGGCGTGCTCGTGAACTCAAAGACCGGGGAGATCCCTGGCATCCTAGGTGCTTCCTGGTCTGAATCTGAGTCCATGCTGCACATCAACGAGCTCGAGGCGAAAGCTTCCGAGCTGGTCGCTGGTCGTGCACTCAGTTCCCGACTCCGTGGGAGGCGGCCGGGTCGACGTGGTTGTAGACAATACCACAGTTAAGGGGGTGGCCCGCAAGGGTGCATGCCTCAAAGCATCGTTTTGAACAATGCCGTTGTCAGTGCTCGAGCATCTTCGCGGACTCGGATGTGCCGTTTCGGTACGCTGGGTTCGTAGCGCTGGGAATCCGGCAGATCTCCCATCGCGGGTGCCTTTATCTGTATTTACACCACAGTCCGTGGCTGACATTACACGCGCGGTGAGGCAGTTTTTCACTGGCGGTGTGGTGGTAGGAAAGTGACTTCACCGGGTTGTTTCTCCAACCTTGGTGAGACCTTTTCTTCCATCTCGCAAGTTACCATGTATTCAGTGGATTCGCGAACGACCATTGAACGAGTTTCCCTTCCTTTCATGCGTGCTACGTGAGCAACGATCCCACAGCAAATTCTTGCAGCACCCCACTGAGGGAATTTGTGTACAGAGGAGGTGCGGAAGTGCACGTACGAACAACACAGGTAGTGGGTTGTTTCTCCTAGCTATCCGTTGGATTTTTGCCCACCCTCCCTGTCCCCCAAAGTGACTGAGCTGGCCCAAGAATGGGTTGTTCTTCGGGTGCGCACTTTGAAAACAACCAAGAAAATCGGCCGCCCCTGTCAGTCGTGCGTGTGGGGGCTGGTCCCGTGGCTGGCCGGTGCCGGGGCTCTTTTTTTCTCCGGGGCTGAGAATGGACTCATGGATTGTACTTGTCATTGTACTTGTCATATGACAAGTACAATGTCATGCGCATGACAAGCAGTGTATACATAATATTTTGGAATCCTCTTTGTCGTTTTCCCTATTATATCTACCCCATGTAGTAGGCCCTCCATAGGTTTACACAGATCCAAGCAGGAAAAAAAGCAAAATGGGATGCGCATCGTCGTCGACGCGGGAGCCGAAGTTGCACGTGGTGTCAACAGTGTTTAACCCGGCTGGATCCAAAAAGCGCACGACGCTGTACGAAGAGTACAGAAAAAGAATGTTGAAGTACAAGGATGTTGTGCTGTACACGATTGAAGCCTCTTTCGATGGCGTTTTCTCCGTGACGGAGCCGACGTCTCCAAGCAGGCAAAACGTTCACATCCGTGTCAACGCTTTGCACCGCTTGTGGCTCAAGGAGAACCTCATCAACTACGTGTTTACAGAAGTCCTGCAGCGCGATCCAACTGCATACTACTTTGCGTGGATCGACGGCGACATAGAATTTGAAAGCAAGAACTGGGTCCAACGCTCGATTGCCACCCTGCAGGTTCACCCGATCTCTCAGTTGTGGTCAGCGGCGGACTTCCTTGGCCCTGAAGGGCAGGTGCTGGACACGGAGCAGAGTTTTGGGAAGCTCTGGCAGACGGAGGAGAGTATCGAACCGAAAGAGTATCACGAATCGTACCCGCACCCGGGGTTCGCTTGGGGAATTACGGCTGAAGCGCTGCGGGAAATCGGCGGGAGGCTGCCGGAGGGGAGCTTGGTTGGGAGTGGTGATACTCACTTTGCCTATGGGCTGATTGACCGTATCGAGTGCAGCGTCCCGCCGCAGTGCGAAATGTATGTGTCGAAGGGATATTGGGCGGAGTTGCACGGGTTCGCTCGCATGGTCAAGAGGGCGAAGAGCCGGATTCATAGCTCGTGCTCGAACGCAAAGATTTTCCCGGGGTACGCTGACAACAAAATCCGCCACCATTGGCACGGCGACTGGAAGGATCGCATGTACGTGGAGCGGTACTCTTGTTTACAGCTTCCTGATGGAACGCTTTTCGACCCTTCCGAGCACCTCATCAAGGTACAAGGCATCCTTCAGTTGAACAACCCATCCTTCCTAAGGAACGTTGAGAAGTACTTCCGCAACCGTTGTGAGGACAGCAACGTTGTCAAGACGGACCACAACTCGAAGCACGGGACCGTCCCAACCTTCAGACAAAAGGCAGCGAACCAGCCCATTCGGTCGACTGGAAGTAAGCCGGTCAGACCAACGTTCCACCAGACCGGTGCCATCGTCAAGCCTGCCATCTTCGACCCGAATGATCACAACAACTATGACGTTTACGACGACTGCCCGTCCAACGGCCACCACGGGAGCGGCCATTGCCCCTCACTTCCTGCCCACGACTGCGCAGACTCTGGCGGCATTTTCGGGGCGTCCCACAGCGCTTATTGTTAATTAGTATTGCTGTTCTATTATTCCAACTGTTTCCTATACTTACTTTTATTGAGGTGGCAGCTGGATCCGGCTACATGCCAACTTCTACTATGCAGCACCGACCGGCTAGTGGGGTTTCGTAATACCGACCTCTCCCTCTCTGTCGTCTCCAATTTAACCAGGATCTCCCCCTCCCCATAATAATATTGTTTTTAGAAAAGCACCTCCTTTGTAAGAAATACTTGAGCAGACTGCCAGTTGCGGAATCTCAAATCTAAAGGTATATTGTGTGATACTCATCGACATGCCGATGACTCCCCACCATCGCAACAATATACTCTCATGTTTCCGGTGTTTTCCACTCAAAAGGCTAAGGCCCAGCCTCCGCTTGTTGTCCAAGGAATGAGCAACACCAATCCTTCCTGGGTTATCGACGATTGTCATCGCGACCTGCAAGCCCAAGCTAGTGACACTCCAATGCTTTTTACCTTCACTACAGGCCGAGACAGGACCACAGGAATGCGGTCGTCCCGCACCCCTTGACCTTTACGCTCTCCACGCACTGTTCCTCTCACGCTGCTTTTTTTGTATTATCCAACGCAAGGGCAACCGGCTGAGAAGAATTGGACGAGTGCCGTAACGAGACTCACCCGTCCCTCCCCCGAGAGCCGACCGCAGCAAAGACGGTCGATTGTTCCGGGGCCTCGGAGGCCTGCGTGTGCACGAGCGTCTCTGCACGTACGTCAACTTCGGGGAGTGATGTAGGCCTTGCGGAACAACCGGAATCTCGGCCTAGCGGGGCTGAAGTCAGGTACGGTGTCAGCTGTAAATAAGAGGACGCCAGGCTGAAGTGCTGCGCCGCTTTTCGTGCCTCGTCTGTTGACGACCTGCCGGCTTGCGTTTAATGTACTGAAGGTCCGCTAAAGACCGCCTGGCCTCGTGCTAGGCGTAGTTTAAGGTTGTACTGATCTACAAACAACCACTTACGAGCTTGTAAAACAAACCTAGTAGTAGTAGTTACTACTACGCACTTCCTCCCCCTTTTCGACGTTGCTGTTTACTAACGGTTAGGTCGGACCCTTCCCCGGTGAACATTCCATGAAATTTGACATTTGCCCGTACTGTCACAGCGACGGACAGACACCGAACAAACCACAATTTACAAGCCTACGACACCACAAACCCTGGTGCAAAACTAAACACCGCAAACCAGGAGCTACGACCAGAGAACCAGCCACGATGCCAGAGTGCATTCAGAGTACCTTAACTGCGGAGGACAACAAGCAGTCGCCACTTACGCAAAAAGAATTTTTTTTATGCCCATCACCTTCTCTTTCTACTACCCGACCCTCCCCACCGCACATCCTCCTCAACCCAAAGGAAGTAAGAACGCATATTACAGACCGATACGAGCTGCATGGCAACCCCTGCTCAACATTGCACCTTAAAGAACTCAATGCTCAACATGCATGCGCGTGGGGGGCCCAAGACTAAATTCAAAGAGAATTTCTTTTTGGTGGTGGTGTGGGGGGTTCTTTTTACCCGTCCCGCTACTTTTACCTACCCTGAACCCCCTTACTGTTACCCCTCCCCGTAAAAGAACAAAGTAGAAAGCTACAGGTTTGACACGTAGACCGATACGGACTGCACGGCAACCCCTGCTCAACGTGTAGGACGTGGGGGGCCCAGGACCACTTGCACAACGCAGTGGACCTGGTGTCGGTCACATACGCCAAAAACGAAGATACACGGATGCACAACCACATGTGACAGTAAACAGTAAAGTAAAAGCGACACAAAGTACGTAAAGGAATGAAAACACACTGCCCAGACCCTGCTCTAACAGCACAAAAGGAAAACCCCCCCTTCCCCCTCGCCTCACAAGTCAAACGGAGACTTCAAAAAACCGACCGCTTACTACAAGAAACAGTCTAGAATTTCTTCTTGGTGTCGGTTGCAACACTTACAAACATGGCTAGCCGTAGTTAAAGTGTATAAGTATACCTACTACCCTCATACCACCCGCCTCACAGCCTCAATGGTCAACCGGAGACCCTAAAACACCGAACCTCTAAACCACAATAAACGCTAGAAAGAAACAGTGTTGACTTAGACCGATACGGGCCACATGGCAACCCCTGCACAACATGTTCATGTACTCAAAAGAACTCAAATGCAACATGTATGCACGTGCGCTCTCCATCCAACCCTCGGTTTCTTCTCTCGCTCGGGAAAGTCAGCGCGGTGACCAGGAGAACACATACAGGTGGGTGGGGAGGCCCTGGGACTGCTAAGGCGTGACTAACTCTCTCTCTCTCTCTCTCTCTCTCTCCGAGTGCTTCCCTTGTGTTGGCACCACGAAGCGAGGGTCCCAGAGAGAAGAAAATAAAACTGGAACTCTACACCTGCGACTGGTCCCGGTTCCATGTGGAGACTTTTGGCTCTCTTGAGCACACAGTCGTCTTGTCTCCGGCCCCTTTGCTTGAGAATGTCGAGGATAGGGCTTGTGGGTTTTAAACTCGCCTGGGGGACGGAAGCCAGCTGGGGTTGCTGTGTTCTTGATGTATGCAAAGGCTTGTAAATCGGATGCTGAATAGCCCCTGGCGCTCTTAGCACTGGGCCGCATCCGATGGAAACGACAGAAAATAACTGAGTTCGTTCAGTCTTATGCTACACGTCTAAAACCGCTCACGGTTGTTTTCTTTTCCTTGTGTTTGCTAGCCTTTCTTTTTTCTTGAACCCGTGTCGTGCTACAGAACAGATTCGGCGGCCACAGCGGCTCAGTGGCTGCCGTGCCAAATTTGTAGATCGTGCACGAACTATACTGATGTGGCTTTTTTTTGCTGCGATTTGACCTTGCCTCCTCCCGTGTTTTCTCTATCTCGTTCTAAGGTTCTACACGATGCCTTCCTCTCCCGTTCCAGCCTTCTCGAAGAGGTGCAGATTTTGCAACACGGGACATCCGACGCGTACTGGCGACTGCCGGCGGTTGAGCTTACAGCAGCGATGCGACTGTGACGATGACCACGACGGTAGCTGTGGCGGAAAAGGCGACGCTGATGGCCAAAGGCGACCCGCCCGGCGACCGAACGCCGTCAGCCACTCGATGGCCCCCGGCGCCCGCCCGCTGCCCACTGACTCACCTGCGACAACGACAACGTACTGGTCACCCTTTTCCTGAGCCTCTCAATTGAGGCCAGCACGCCTTGATGGTTTTGACGAACGAAATACATTGAATCATTACACTTGAAACCGGGGGGTCCAAGTCCAAATTGTTAGCGATTTTGTTCTTGGTGTCGGTTTCATTAGTCACAGACTTCTTGACCGGACGTCTTGAATGGTCAACCGGAGACTGGAAAACACCGGACATTTCGACCTCAGAAACTGCTAGAAATCAGGGAAACAGTGCAAAAGTCGAATCAGTCTGAAAGAAGAACCGCCCAATAGCATGCTTCTCTCATCGCCTCAAAAATAGTAATCCACCAAAATGTAGGAATCGAACCCTTCCATCTCACCCGTCACTCCGTGGTTTGCGGCGACCTGATTTATTTCTTCTTTTTACACACGATTCGGCCCCCGTTTGAAACGACCGCAAAAGATAGTACTACCAGAAATAACGAAGATCTCTTCAAGACAACCACTAAAGAAAGGCAGCAGCCCACGCCCCTTGATCTACAGGTGTTTCGCTAGCCGTAGTGCACATCTCGCGCGTGGTAAGGCGCCGCGTAGTGGCGCGATTTTCCGTCTCTATTAGCCACCCGCTCTAAAGCAAAGAGCTTTTCAGGCACAAAGGAGCGTCGCCAGTCGCGTGGAACCACCGTCCCGTATTGGCCTACAATCACCTCGTTCTCAGTTCAGCAGTTTGGTGTGACAGCCAGTTCTGTTTTGGAATTGGTATGTCCACCCACCGTCCAGACCCTGAGGTGTTCGCTAACCGGTTGAAGGATGTGTACGAGGGGAAGGCGAGCGCGTTTCATTTCTTCACGCCGGACGTTGTGTACTGCGACCCGCTGATGACAGCCCGCTCGGTGCAGTCTGTCCTGTTTCTCTACTGGACGATGTGGATTTTTGCACGCGACGTGACCTACGAGACGAAATCCGCGTTCCAAAACGGCAGCGTTGTCCTCGTCGAGGCGGAGGTACAGTATGCGTGGAGGTGGCCGCTTTGCTTCTTTGTCAAGCGTTCGCCGCATCACTTGTTCCACACCCTCCACGTCGAACATCGGTCCGAGGGTTGGCGGTGCTCGAAGTTGGAGCTTGTCAAAGACAACTACACGCTGTCTCTCCCGGCCAAGCTGGTCACCATGCTCCCCATGCTCGTCCTTCAGTACGTGTTTTGCGCCGGCAGCCTTACCACCGGCCTCCTTCACAAGGTGATGCAACTGATTCTGTTCCGCAAGAACCTCGCTGCCCGACTTCGAAATCCGTTCGCGACGTTATTGCACCACAAGCAGGAATGATCGAGAGTGGTATACGTCATGTACAAGCTTAGAGCGAAAGACTCGGCGGCGGAAAGACAAAAAAGAATAAAAAAATTCAATCGAAAGAAGGGTGGCCCTCTGCTCAAATGCCACCTAAAACCACGTCCAGGTATTGGGTTCAGGGCAGTCTCAACGAAGGTACGTCTTTCCAAACTTGCCCGCCACCTTGCAGTGCATTGTGAGGTGAAAATAAAACGATATACGAAGTATGAAGCGTGTTTTGGTCGTGCTGCTTCAGAATTCCTACCCGAAAATGACACACGGATACCAAACGAGGTAAGCGGTACGGCGATCAAGCCAGCACGCACAACACGAGGGGCCTCTGCTTTTTTCGCTGGTGCACACATGTGACAAATGTGCATACGCAACGTTTGTGTATCGACGACCCGGGGGTGTGTGCTACGGTACACGACCCTGTCCTCGTGGCTGCAGGCGGACACAAGGATACGTAGGGAGTCCTTGAATGTGCACAGGTAGATACTACTCCCAGTAAGTGTCCCCTCACACGCTATAGGGCCGCGGGTCATGAAGACCCTGCCCTCGCGGCTCGCGTGTTCACAAGTCGACCCCACGCTCAGATCCCGAGGCGCAGCGAGCACGTTTGGCATGGACTTTGCAAACGTCAAGCGTCAATCTAAGGGGTTCTCTAGAGAGATGCGATTCCACTCACTTTTCCTTGTCTACACTCAATCAACTTCCTGCACCGCCTGACTCCCCCTGAGCGAAGCAGTGCTTTATCTAAACGTTAAACTGTCTCGCAAGAGTGTGGTCAAATTCTAACCAGTTTATTACTTGCTGTAGCACCTGTCCCTTGACAGGCCTGCCCATCGTGTCGTGGGTGGCAACGAGAAGCCGGAAGAACAACGAGTTCCGCCCACGTTGGCCGGATCCAGCGGTTGTTTGCCGCTGGGGTGGGGGGCCCTTTCCCATTGAATGAGACAGGCTACGACTTGACAGCAGCTCCGACAAGCAAAAACAAGGGAAGGCAAGAAAAAACAGGAAAGCCACTGCGTGTAGGTCATCTGCAAGGCGAATGACACCGCAGACACTCGCTAGTGTTCTCTACTGAGAGAACTGTGTGGCTCTCTTTTCACTGTTTCCCTAGCAATACTGTCGGAAGCACCAGAGCACAAGCGTTTTCTTGTTTCTGGGGACACGTTCGCTCCACTCTATGACCCAGCCATGCACAAGCAATGCATCACTGCCCCGTCAGTTCGTTCATCACGGTTTTGAGCCAGTCCTTGTGTGTAAAGTTACTGCGGGAACTTCTGGGTTCTCCACTACTTCGAGAGTCGAAGATTAGCGTCGAAACTTCCTGGCTTTTCACGCCGTAGCAGAACGACCACACCCTACCCAATCCCAAGCACGCGTTAGGGGACTTCACAAGGTTTCACAACGGAGTGACACAACACCCGAAACGAGCTGCACCCTCTCACTTTTCTCAACCCCCCGCCATACTCAAGCCTCTACGGTCAACCGGAGACTTTAAAATACCGACCTTCTAATCCACAAATAACGCTGGAAAGAAGGATGAAGCTGTCTCATTCACTTCGAAGGCACACCGTGGTCGCGCTCGACCTGAAAATGGAAACAATCTGCAAGACTGTGCGAGAAACGACAACGTACGAAAGTCCGAACTGCCACACACGAACGACGAAAACTGGCACTGCAACAAAAGGCATCCACGGCCTGAGCATCCACCTGCGTTTTTGCAAGAAGAAACTACGACACACACCTCCACGCCACAGCACCACGCCTGCAAGCTCAGCAGGCAAAAGGGGGATTTGCCCGTACTGTCACAGCGACGGATAGACACCGAACAAACCACAATTCACAAGCCTACGACACCACAAACCCTGGTGCAAAACTAAACACCGCAAACCAGGAGCTACGACCAGAGAACCAGCCACGATGCCAGAGTGCATTCAGAGTACCTTAACTGCGGAGGACAACAAGCAGTCGCCACTTACCCAAAAAGAAAATTTTTTTGTATAAGCACCTGCTTTGTAGGAAATGCTTGAGGAGACTGCCAGTTGCGATAGATCAAAGGAGGTAAATGTGCTGTAGCCCACACGAAACACAGGTAACCCTGGGTTTAGTGGCGGGCGTAAGCGTTCAACAAAAATGCCGAAGCAACTCGACAGGTCGGGCGCGGTGAGTTGGGTGAAGAGGGTGGTCGGGACTGATGTCCCGTCCCTTTTTTCCTTCACCGCGAACAACCGCCGTCTCTCGACGGTGTTGAAGGTCGCCCGCGAGGTCGAGGGCACCGCGGAAGCCGGGCTGAGGCGCCTCCTGGGCGCCTTGGGCTACACCGACGAGGAGGCCCCCCCGGAGGGCGTCGCCCAGTGGGTACTGGCGTGGCTCGCAGTCGCGTCGGCGCCTTCCGCCACCGAGGGCGAGTTCGCAGACCTGTTGCGCTCGTCCCCGAAGGCCGCGCCCCCGCCACAGACGCCGGGGCACATGCCGCTCCCCGCCACCCCCACCGACTCTACCGCGGCCCTATCTCCGCCGGCGGCGCGCCGCGTTTCGTTCGCTGAGAGCGACGACCCGGATGATGGCGACCTCAGGGACTGCGGCTCCACCGAGGGCAGCCGGGGCGGCGACTCAGACCGCATGGACCGCCTGCAGCGGCAGGTCGAGCGCCTCACCGAATTGGTGATGGCGGCTCTCCCGACGCGCGACTCGCCGCGGCCTGAGCCTGTCCCCGCGGCGACGACTCACCCCGCACGCGACGCGCCTCCTGGTTGCCCCGCGCCTCCGCCGGTAGCGATGCCCGTTGGGTCCTTCCCCGCCGCCGCGGCCACGCCGCTGGACTCCTGTCCCTGCCCAGCGCCCCGTCAGGGGCCGCTCGCAGGCCAGCTCCCGCCACCTCCGCCTCTTATCGACGTCTCTCGGTTACCCCAGGCTGTCCTGCTGCCGGGCTCCTCCTGCGGCCTCTTGCGGGCCATCGAGGACGCCGCGCCGCCAGTGTACCGACACCATCCGTACGCTGAGCTCTACCAGCCCCGCGCCGAGCCCCCCCAGCCCTACGCTGGGTCTTCACAACCCCTTCCGGATTTTCCGGAGGGCCCGCCTTCGCTGGGGGAGGGCGGGTCGGTCCAAGGCTCCCCCACGCTCCTCTCCCCCGGGCCAGAGCTCCTCGACCCCCAGCTCTGGGTCGGCCTCAGCCCCATCGAGAAGTCGCTGGCCCTGGTGCACATCCGCGACTTTTTCGCCGACATCCTCGATGCCATCCCGAGCGTCGCCAACGACGCCCAACATCTCACCAACCACGTCACCACCATCATGCGACTGATGGACGACACCACCGACCCAGACGCCCTCGTCCAGCTGGGAAGGGACACCATCCACCGGATGATGGTCCTGAAGACGGCTCTGAAAGCCGGGTGGTCTCTTGCAGGCAGCCTCCAGCACCGGCATCAGCACGAGGCCGGGTTTCCTCCGTTTCTACGGAGCGTCTTCCAGGCTCTACAGAAAGCCGAGGAGCAGCCCGCCTCGAAGCCGCCCAGGAAGCGCAGCCCGAGGCCCCGCACCCGACACTCGGGCGAAGCTCTTCCCCCCGACGCTCCCCAGGCCCCTCAGCGGACGAACGCAACCAGGAGCAAGGCCAAGCAGTAGACGCCGTGAACCGCTTCCCTCCTCCGGTCTCGGGGCGATGCGGACGTCCCCTCCTCTCGGAGCCCCCTCTCTCACCCGGCGAACGGAACCGTCTTGTCCGGACTGCGAACGCGTACGTGGCGGATGCACTGGCGCTGTCCACACGACGCGGGATCCACTCCGTGTACCGGCGCTTTCTGGAGTTCCGACGTCACTGGGATGCAGAGGCAGATTCGCAGCTCGATGTCCCGACGGCGCTGGTCTTGTTCGTGACCCGTTTGCTCTCTCGTGGAGACATCTGCGCGGCCTCGGCAGTACAGTACGTCGTCAACGTACAGTCGGCCGAGAAGCGGTTGGGGCGGCCTGTCGACAGCCAGCTCGTCAGGGACTTTGTCAGGTCTCTGAAACGGGCCGGCGCGATGAAGCCGTCGAAGCAGGCTGTACCGGTGACGAAGGACGAGCTGCATCTTGCCGTTGCCCTGGAAGCGGACCCCAGGGTGCGTGTTGCGCTGGCTTTGGCCTGGCAGGGTGCCGCCCGCGTGGACGACGTGCTGACGAGAAAGGCAGAGCACGTCACCGAAAGTGCTGGTTTCTGGGCGGTGAACTGGGTGGGCTCGAAGTCGGATCCTTTCCGTCTCGGCCAGGTGACAGGAGTGATTCTTCCTCCAGCCCAGGACCAGGAGCTCCGGACGCTGTTGTCGCAAACACCTCCGGGACGCCTCCTGTTCCCGGACCTCCCTTTCCGACGAGTTGTGACCGCGCTGAAGCGCGCGAACATTTCACTCTCCGGCCATTCTCTCCGGCGGGGCGCCCTGTTTCATCTCCTGAGAAGCGGGATCGACCTGAAGGTGATCCAAAGTGTGTCGCGCCATACGACGCTGAGTGCGCTAATGCGATACCTTCCGGAGGCCGAGGTTCCGCTCGTCCGGAACACCGCGAGGGCGTCGGCGTCCCTTCTCTAACCCTTCGTCTTGAACCCCCTTTCCCGTTTAAGCCGCCCAAGAAGTTCCCCGACCCGTTGGCTACGTTCTACCAGGGGCCGGGAGAGGGTCCCGAAGAAGACTTGCCCCCCTCGATGTTCACTCCCTTTGTTGGTGTTGCTTACGGGGGTGAACTCCTCATCAACAACCTCACGGCCGTCCCTACGCAACGCAGAATCGGCGAGGCTCTCGCGCCCATCTCGTCATCGTTCATGAACCTTGAGAGGTTGACGGCGCTGGACAGCCGGGGGCTGCTGCGCGGTGTGCTGGACGTGGTCCGTTCGTGGGAATCCTTCCGGTCCGCCCTGCTCCCGGGGGCGGAGGAAGCGCTGATGGCATCGGCGATCACACGAACGACGTCGAGGCGCATGCTACGCCACTTCCCGGATCTGGTGAGATATGGCGTGGCAGAGGTCGCATCGGGCGGGTTGAGGGTCGTCCTCCCCGCCTTCACTGTCGACAAGAAGAGCGGTGGGCAGAGGTTCGTGTGTGACGGTCGCAAGCTCAACGCGATCATGGCGCGCCCGCCTCCAATGCTGCTCCCTTCGGTTCACGAGGTGATCGACCGCGTGTTGGCCTCATCGGTGGTGTTTCTCGCGGACGCCCGGAGCTATTTTTATCAGTTCCGGCTCGACGCAGACATCCGACCGTATTTTGGCATGCACCTGGCAGGGCCGCGGGGCCGTTTTGTACAGGCACAACTCGCCGCAATGTGCATGGGGTGGAGCTGGGCTCCGGCGATAGCTCAGAGGGCCTCCCGGGTGCTCCTACCGGAGGCTGACGGTCTACCCTGGGTGGACAACTTTGTCGTCGTGGGAAGCTCGTTGCGGGAGGCAACTTCGCGGTTCGACTCTTTCGTGCAACGCTGCAGGGACGTTAACTGCGAGCTCAACGAAGACGACGAGCAGTTTGGAGCCCCCCTCAGGGAGTTCGACCTCCTAGGACTCCATTTCGAACTCTCCCGGTTCGACCGCCCCGCCCGGTATAGGATGGCAGAATCGTGGGTGTCGAAATTGCTTGGTTCCCCCGAGCTCGCCATGGTTCGGCTTGGAGGAGTATCCCCTCGCCAGTTCTACCGGGTGTTCGGATCTTTGGTCTGGTTCGCGTACACGACACGTTTCCGACTGGCCTACGCCCGATGTTCCTTGTCGTTCCTGCAGAGGCTGGCCTCGACTCTGGCATCGGATCCAGCTGCCTGGGATGTGACGAGGGCTGTGCCGCCCTCGACGGTGCGTGAGGTCGAGCATCTTGTTTCCCTTGTGGAAGAGAATCGCTGGGTCAGTCGGTCAGAATCCTTTCCCTCATCGGTCACTCTCTGGACAGACGCCTCGTCCAAATGGTGGGCTGCGGTCCTCGAAGGGGAATCTGAGCGCGTGTCACAGGGCCCCTTTGTGGAGTTGAGTCACACCCACATCTTTTTGAAGGAACTCTTTGCAGTCCTTCGGGGCATCGAGATGACCGCCAGTTTCCATTCGAACGTCCGCGTAAGGCTCATGGTAGACAACCTCCCGGCGGTCCATTGTCTCAACAAGGGACACTCAAAGAATTTTGCGGCCAATGTCCTTTTGACGAGGATATTCGACGCCGCACGGGCTGCCGGCCTTGTCATCAGTGCCGAGTGGGTTCCGACCGATGCGCAAAGGGCCGACCCCTACACCCGCGGGGTGCTGGCCCTGGTGAGCGACACGCCAGAGAGTGTCTGGTCGCCTCATGCAGAGGATCTTGCTCCGCCCTCAGATTTGGTGTGCCACTGCGTGGTCCCTGGGGGTCCTGATGCGTAAGCGTTCAACAAATAAGACCCACTTTGTAGTTGTATTGTTTTCTCCCCCTCTAGCCTCCTTCGAAATGAGCACAAGGCAGTCCCTCGAGTATTTTTGTATAAGCACCTGCTTTGTAGGAAATGCTTGAGGAGACTGCCAGTTGCGATAGATCAAAGGAGGTAAATGTGCTGTAGCCCACACGAAACACAGGTAACCCTGGGTTTAGTGGCGGGCGTAAGCGTTCAACAAATAAGACCCACTTTGTAGTTGTATTGTTTTCTCCCCCTCTAGCCTCCTTCGAAATGAGCACAAGGCAGTCCCTCGAGTATTTCCAACAACAAGCAGTGCACACATAAGCTACAGCTAGGTCTACAACCAGTTGCTGAGTTTTCACCACTACTACTACTCCTGCTGTTGTCAATCTTTCTCTTTCTACTACCCGACCCTCCCCACCGCACGTCCTCCTCAACCCAACGGAAGTAAAAACGCATATTACAGACCGATACGAGCTGCATGGCAACCCCTGCTCGACGTGCATGCGCGTGGGGGGCCCAAGGCTAAATTCAAAGCGCATTTCTTTTTGGTGTCGGTCGCAACACTTACAAACATGGCTAGCCGTAGTTAAAGTGTATAAGCATACCTACTACCCTCAAACTACCCGCCTCACAGCCTCAATGGTCAACCGGAGACCCTAAAACACCGAACCTCTAAACCACAATAAACGCTAGAAAGGATAGTGCGCACGTGATGCCAGTCCGAAGACATTTTGCTGTCGTTCGGCCAACAAAAATTGTGGTGTTCTTTGGCTTGCCAACAAGCTCCACAAATTTTAACGGAGCCCAAAAGTATGCAGGTTTTGTGGAAAGAAACGAAATGCGAAAACCAACCAGTTTTGTGACTTAATTTTCTGTGGGGAACACAAGCGGTGAAAACTTGTGCATTGGCTGCACAGGAACTCCGTTTACCCTGCTGGAAGTTGTGTTTCATGAGTGCTTGTGGCCAGCAGTGCCTTGGACGCTTCTGGAGCTCGTTTGCCTTTCGGAGAACGGGATGCAGTACCTGCTTCGGTCTCACGTCACTAATCGTGAATTACCGTGGTTGATAAACGCTTTGGCGCTTGTTGCTGCTGCTGTTGCGCTCAGCGTTTCTCTCGCGATTGCTCTTGTGCTCGCCCTTCTTTTCTATTGGCATCTTGCTATGCTTGCTCGTATGCTCATCTGTTGTTGAGAGTATGCTAACACTGCAGGGAGTAGTTGACGACCTTTTGAGTTTGTGCTGCTCAGGATTGCGGGGGGAAAACCTAACGCAACCTTAAGCAGGACAGACCCTCCCCCTTTCGTGAGAAAATGCGGATGATAGAAGAGCACTTCTTTGTATACGGATAAAGGCTTAGGCTCATTCAGCACTGCGGGAAATACTTGATTTGACGGCCAATTGCGAAATCTCAAAGGAGGTAAATCGCAGCAAGAGTCCAAATCTCAAAGGAGGTAAATGTGCTGTAGCCAACACGAACACAGGTAAAGCTGGGTTCCGTAGTGTGTGCTATTTTCAACCCCCCGCCCCCTCACCCCCGCCATATCGGTTTTGATCGGCAGTGTCATTTATAGCCCGGCGACAAGGCAATACATCCAGACTCCTTGCCTCTGAGGAAAGCCCCGACAAAACAAAAGTATCACAAAAGAAGGGAAACAGTCTGGAAAAGAAGAAGAACGAAGAAACTAAGAAAGCAACATACGAGGAACCGGTCTAGGACGCTACTTCTAAATGGTTTGGTTAACACTGAACACCGCCAGTGTTTTAGGACGGAGGGTGCCTTTTAAATGTGAACGCGATTCTCTTGTGCGTGAGGCTCTCCCGCCAGAAGGCTGTGGGAGCGTCAGACACTTGCTCTTTTACGAGTTGCGGAGATCCGGTCTTACAGGGGCTTATCACTGACTATCCACCGCACCGAAAATCTAACCTATGACCAACGGAGTTTGGTTATGAGCAGATGTTAGGTATTGCAAGCCATCGCAGGTAGTCAGTTTGGATCAAGCGGTCCCGCCGACCCAATTCTAAAACTTGAAGACTTGCCGCGTTCCGTGCAATTGAACCCCCCCGACCCACCCGCCCGCTCCCGTTTTTTCCGCCCTCTGCATTGATGAAACCCACCAGAGTAAATGTGTCGCCCCTCTAATCATGGGTGGTTTAACCTGTTCCGTGTTGCAAAGAAGACCGCGTGGCGAGAGTCTTCCGTGAAAAGGTCGGAAAGGCAAGCCCTTAACCGGCTGCAACAAAACTTGCAACGGAGTCAGCATCTTGCGCCCACCATGTTGGAATCGTGCCTTCCGAGGCAATTCTAAACGGGCTGTAGACTACCACCGACTTCGTCACAAATGCATTTCAGTCTGATAATATTGCTTCATACCACATCAAACAAAAGTCCACTCTTAAGAAGACAAGCAAAAATAAGTGCCGAACGAACCCTTGCTTATAAGAATTCCCTCGTTACACTTGCAGCAAGTCTGCTGATCCGTTGTGTCCTCTTGCAGTGTTATGTCTATGTCAACAACAGCGGGCGAGCCTCTGGAAGCAACGTTTGGAGGCACCTCCCCGGTCCGGCAGCCGTGGGGGGTGCCACCCACGCTGCCCCAAGCAGTGTCTCCACTGCCGCAGAGGGCCTTTTTGTGGGTTCCAACAAGTGTCCGACAATCGCAGGTCGCCCATACCCATTTTGTTTTCAATGATCTGTGCAAAGCATAACTAGATGGTCCAATGGGCATTTCGCCACTACAACTGCTCTGTACATCCGTAACACGTCCGATGCGTTCCTGTGGCAGTCGGAAACAACCGGGCTGATCCCGGGCTCCCTCTGTCTACAGGTGCACTCGAATTGGTCCTCACAGAAAGTCCTTTCCGGCAGCATGGTTCGCTCTAAATTCAAATATCGAACAACGTGCCAGAATCGATCGACAGACGGGCCCTCCCGCCGCTTCCATTGCACCCTTGTTTCTTTGCAAAACAGCCGTTAGTATCTTGTTGAGAGTAACCCCTCAGTATGCTCTAAGAATAAGTTGTCGACAAGAGATAAATAAGACCACCTGTACGCTTCGCCCAAAGTCGCGGCACCCGCCCGAAACATCGGACATGAGTGTCGAAACGAGCAATGTGCCACTGGGGAAGCAAGAACGTGCTCGTCGAGTCCATCTTTGGGTATGTTATGTTATGTGTCTGCTCGCACGAGTCTGAACGTACCAATACTAACCGGAACAGACCCTTCTCATTCCATACCCGAACCAGACACGTGTCGAACCCGAGCTGGGGCAGACTCAAGAAACTGGAGGTTCTCCACGTAACAACTAAATCGGATGCCTTACGTCGTAGAGCAACGTTGTTGAGCACAATCGTTTCGAGCACGTTCTTACTCCAGAAGCAACGCCATGATTTTATTCCACTTCAACGTAGTCAGCACCAAACACAGCCGCGGGAGGTCAGGAGCGCCCTCCTCTCCCGGAAGCCCACTTGCGAAACCCGCATGGTTTTTACCGACCGAAGCGGGCACCGAATGTTCAGTATACTCCAGCGCGAAAAACTTGAAATTTTCCGAATGACAGCCCAGAAGCCGAAATACGTAGCCGCGACCCACGCACAAGAGAATCACTCCGCGAGCTTTTCTGCGTCTCACTCACGAGGAGGCGTCATGATGGACTTGTCTGGCGGGCTTTTTACCCGTCAGAATCGGTCATGTTAGTATGTAGTGCACGTGTACCGTGTCTGTGCGGGAGGAAATTCCAACATCCGCGATCGGTGCGGTACCCTGCCCTGGCGCTCGCCAAGTCTGCGCAAGTGGCGGTGCCGATCGCACTGCTCCGCACAGAAAAAAAAAAAAAAAAACAGAAGGGAAGAAATACAAAAAAACTAACTCGTCTCTCTCTCTCTCTCAAAAAGAAAGAAAAAAGAAGATCGAGAGCCTCTCCATGCAAAACACTCGAAGCCACTTACCAAGCTGCGTGGTCAACTACGTTACTCGCCACGAGCACTTTCTGCATGTCCAACCGACCCCATGTGTGCATCAAGTAAGAGACCTTCCCGCTCCGGATTGTGTACTCTGCACGTGCGCAAGTGGGTGATTGCACTATTTCAAAAGAGGACACAACGTTCAGTATCCAGAAGCCGACAGCTACCGAAGTATCAATAAAAATAAAACAACGTAGCTCAAAAACAAGGAAGGCCGCCCCGTCCATGAGCCCTTCTCATCTTGCGCCCCTGTACAATCTGCCGTAGTGTGGAAATCGCACCGTACCACATAAAACAGGTGCTTCGCACAAGACCATTGTAAAGAAAAATTCACTGAGATATCAAAAGCCTCCGTAGGTTTCAACCAACTTTCACTCTCAAAACGATCAGGGGGAGGTTTCTACGGGAGGTGTCGCACTCGCTCAGAACAAGTTGGTCCGGAATTTGGGAGGACCGTGACGAGAACAGGTGAGTTTGAATGTTGCGCAAAATAGTCATTTGCCCGACTGATGCTCTTGCTTGAAATCTCGGTCCGAGATTTGAGTTCTTTTCGTGTCTAACAAATGCAATTTGTGAAGAATAAAATCCGGTCGATGACAGCGTACTATCCTCACTCCCGTTAGATGATGAACAAGACAGGTTTAAAGGAAGTTCGCAAGATGATGTCAATAGACATTAGAGAGACGAGTCAGTGCCCAAGGTTCAAAGCCCCCGGGTCGATCCTAGCACAGAAACGAACCCTCGGAGGCAGAAGAAGTACCGACTTTCGCAGAAAATCTTGGTTTCTGCGGGGGACCCTCGCTGCTCAAAGCCTCAGCAAACACGAAGAAAAGGTCCACGAAACTACTTCCCATAACGAAGGCCACCAGGAGACTTTAGAACCCCGGAGTTTCAAGCGAAGTTTCACTCAAAGCCTTCCGGATGAAATAAACGAAGAATACCCCTTCCACACGTGTGATGCGGCATCCAGAGGGCCGCGGGTTCATCCCGTGCTTACAGAGTCTTGCACTCCTCTTTTCTCTCTTTTTCATCGAAGAAGACGTGATGGTAGCATCAGACATGCATGAGAGGCAGCGTCCTGCCTGAACAATACACAATATTATTACTGTACTTGTACCAAAGACGGCCAGGGTCACAAATCTGTCCCCCGGAGCCTGCGGGTCTTATTTCCGGTTCAATAATCACTGCAGTGCTGTTGCGTTATTGGGGAGTCATTTGCACGCAAATACGTACCACATCATGATCACGGGGGGTTTTGTTCCCCACTGCGTTCGCATCTACTCTTACTTCCGTTACTTCGTCAAGACCTGCCCCTCCCGAAGCGCTCTGACAGCATCCTGCAGCGTGCCATATCCACAAGAGAGTACGAAATAAGTACCGATGCCACCTACAACACCCCGGCAACTGCACCTGGCTCGAACCCTTTTTATGTTAGCACTGCTTTGTTGGCACAACGAAGTAGTAGTTGGCAGCGTGCTGCATGCACGAAGCTTGCTAAGCAGGTGAGTTTCGCTTGTGCGCACAAGCTAATGAAAGCGCCATACTAATCATTTTGCAAAAGTCCCCTTGGGGGCTGCAGAGTATCACGTGGTCAACATCGAACACAAGCTTCGGGTAAGTTGTGGTGTGCCCATCAAAGCAGCACACAGTTACTCGCGTTTACTCCTGCTTGTCGCCCACCTAAACAGTTCCTGGTACTGATACCACGGAACCACTGGTAGACGGTGCCGCGTGACGTATCAAAAGTGCAGCATACGGTGACTTGATTGATTACTTCTGGACGTTGCTGTTCCGGAAGGACAGGTTCTCATGGCCCCTTGTTTGACCGGCTTAGTCACTCAACGCGCTGAAGCGACATGGAAGAGTAATGAGGGTGACTATTTTTTTTTATTCTGCAGAATAAACGCCCTCGACCCAAAACGTGTTGTGATGCGGGGCGGGAAATCGGCGTTTATTGTCCCGCATGATTACATCCAAAACGTGTGGGAGCGTGAAATAAACTGGGGTCTGCGGGGCAATAAATTCGTTTATTGCCCCGACGCGTTTTTACACTGAGATGCTCTCAGAAAAGTGCGTGTAATAAATTCGTTTATTTTTTTACACGTGTTTTGGGTTAGTTAAATTCTTCCTCGGTACGGTTGCCTTCTGAGCCGTCGTCGCCGAAACCGGCGTCCGAATTTAACTTCTGTTTAATAGCTTCTACCAAGCAAACCTCGAATACATTTCACAATGTGCCTCGGTTGTGTTCCTTAACTGGATTGCTGGCGCGATGGGATGAGCTGCCCGGCGAAATGTGGCCGCCATGGCGGCTGCAGTTGCGGGCGTAGCCGGCGCGACCGCAAGCAGACGGCTGCGTGCGCAACCACCGTTGCCAGCTCGACCGGCGTGTGGGCACGGGCTTGCGCTGCCGTGGGCCCGATCGCGCTCTTCACGCTACCATGGGATTGTCCCTTCGCCGGGCAGCTCTAGCAAACCAGGGAACACAAACCTGCACACCAATAGTACATCTGAGGCACCACCGCAAGCAGCCAAGACGCCTATGAACACAGCTAGAGTGCTGCACCTCTTGACGTGTACACGTGTGCCAAAGTCACCGGACAATAAAACCTGACCGCTTGGACACAGTGCGGGTCACGGAGAACCTTCTCGCCGTACCTTCGAATCATCGCCGCATCCGCCCAGTCGCCCATTGTGACGACCTGGTCGGGATCCATCCCCGCCTTCAAGAGGGTACAGCACCCGCCCACTCTCGCGCTGTGGGTCCCATACGGGTTGCCGCACCGTCCAGCCGAGCTCAAGTTGCGCAGGCTATCCAGCACCCCTCGTCTGGCCTCCGTCCCGCAGAGAACACCGTAGTACTTGGCGTACGTGGGGAAAGGGCACAGCAACTCGGCGCCCCTTGCCAGCGCCATTTTCTTCAGCAGCGAAAAGACCTCAACCGGACAGTACCTGATCCGGGCCGGAGCTCCATTTGGTGCATCCGGTAGCAAAAGGGGGGGAACCAGGTCTATTCTGTCGAAGCAGAGCTCCCTCGTACAGTTCCCTCTCCCCTTGGAGCAGTGCCAGACGACTCTCACTCTATCCTTGCTCAGGCGGATATCCTCCGTCCTGATCGACTGCATGCTGCAGGATCTGAGCAAAGTGAAATGCTCCCCGAGCAACTGCAGCGCGGCGGAGTACTCGTCCACGCTACGCACTGCGCGGAAAACGTGACGGAACTGCTCCAGACCCAGCGGCTCCTTCTGCACCGTATCGGGAGCCTCCTTCTCAAGCGCCCTCAGAAGGCGTGGGATGTCGCCCACTGGGTCGTGGAGGACAAAGCCCCGTGCCAAATTCTCCGCGACAATCGCCTTTATAAGAGCGTGTGGTGTCTTGTACATCGACGACTCCATCAGGGACAGGCAGCCGCCAAAAACCTCCAGGCGGCGAACCGAGGTTGGATATGGCTCGACTCCGTCCTCGCTGCACCACGCCACATACTCCGCTGTATTGGAGCTGTAGACGGCCTTCGTCTTCGCCGCTGTATACAGGGACCTTATGTGGTCCCGTGCGCGCTCCGGAACGTGAGTTCTAAGCGCACTCCTCAGCGCCCGGCGCTGTGCCGTCAGCTTCGCCTTCGCTGGTCTCCCCCGGGGCGTGCCCTCGATCTTCCGGGTCTCCCGCGAGGCCTCCTCGAGACCTCCTGCCCCTCTGAGCAGGCCCTGGAGGCGAAGGTACACGGAAACCTTGGGACGGCAGGGGCCAGGGAGATAGTTGTAGGGAAGATTTCTTAGCGACAGGAGGGGAAAGTCCACCGGGAGCCCCTGCAGCGACACTGTCAGCTCTCTCCATTCTTCATCAGAGAACTCACCTTCCACAAAGGCGAGCTGCCCAATATCCCAATACATCCCTTCCTTCCTTCCGCTTCCTGGGTGGGTGGGTGGGAAAATCGAAGGAAGCTGCTTGGTAGATCTCGCTCCTGCCGGCGCTTGCACGAAATTAGCTGAATTAAACGCTCATTAAATTCTTCCTCGGTACGGTTGCCTTCTGAGCCGTCGTCGCCGAAACCGGCGTCCGAATTTAACTTCTGTTTAATAGCTTCTACCAAGCAAACCTCGAATACATTTCACAATGTGCCTCGGTTGTGTTCCTTAACTGGATTGCTGGCGCGATGGGATGAGCTGCCCGGCGAAATGTGGCCGCCATGGCGGCTGCAGTTGCGGGCGTAGCCGGCGCGACCGCAAGCAGACGGCTGCGTGCGCAACCACCGTTGCCAGCTCGACCGGCGTGTGGGCACGGGCTTGCGCTGCCGTGGGCCCGATCGCGCTCTTCACGCTACCATGGGATTGTCCCAATGGCTTCTATCCCAATGGTCCCAGCCAGCAGCTCAAGTCGGGAGAAAGCAGACTGGAACGAATATTCCCTCCCTTCTTAAGCAGAGGCCAGACGCGCGGAAGCGCACCTGACGAAGCGCCGTTCCTCCCTTAATAGGTTAGCAATTTCCCTCTCAACTACACCTTGCTCGAGGACGCGCTCTCTCGGCCTGAGGCCACAGAAGCCAACTTCAGACCATCTGTGTTCCAGCCTGCTCGGGAGATCCGCAATGTTCCGATCCCCGGGAACCCATTGGAACCAAACCCTGGCTCTCGCTTGCGCCAGGAACTCCCAGAGCGCATGAACAGGAGCCAGGAGCTGTTTCGTCCTGGACTTCCCTTGAACCAGGTTCCCAAGCACTGTCTGATTGTCTACCCAGACCGAGACAGTGTAGTCCTTCCGCCCCGTGAACCATAGTCGAAAGGCCACAGAGACCGCCGCGAACTCCAGAGCATGGATCGGCAGACCGGACCCCTGCGGAACCGCATAGGAGAAGTAC
Organism: Diplonema papillatum; assembly: GCA_030068145.1. NCBI lineage: Eukaryota > Euglenozoa > Diplonemea > Diplonemida > Diplonemidae > Diplonema > Diplonema papillatum. The sequence continues at coordinate 69,301 of JAPJBO010000692.1, forward strand.
TCGACAGCCACCGGACGATCGTCTTCCAGTACTATACAGACGGCGCCTAAACCATACAAGCAAGCATCGGTGAGGAGGACGTACCTGATGGCACAGCCACGCTGGACCGCCCTCACCGGCACCGATCTCTGGAACGTGCTCGGGTCCCCCTCCAACACTTTAACCCACCAGCTCAAGGCAACCTCAAGGGGCTCGCCGAGCTTGAAGCCGACAAAGGTCGACGAAGAATTAGCGCGCCTAAATATAGGCTGGAGAGGCACCCGGCCAACCTTGCCATACAGCGCCGTCGAAGCGAAGCCGAGCTTGCCTGCAAGCGCCGCTGCCTCACCCGGTGCAAGGGAGTCACGCGCCAGAACGTCTTTCAGCCGAGATACCAGGCCGCTTTTTCTTGCCCCGGAGAGAGAGATGCTCACTGCCTCCGCAGTTACCGCGAACACGAGGCCCAGGTGGCGAAATGCCCTGCCCTGTGTCGTTTTCTCCGGGTTGAACGTAGTACGCAGAATATCCTGAAGGAGCTCTAAGACGTCCGCCAGCACCTTGTCATCCTCCGACCTACAGGGCGCCGCGAAATCGTCAAAATACTGACATAGAGGCACCTTTAGACCAAGGCGAACAACGCTCGCCAGCACCTTGGCGAAGGCGTTGTAGTGCGTGACGGCCGCCGCCTCGCCGAAGGACAACCTTTCCATGCGGAAGAAACGCATCGCCCCATTCGGATCCTCAGCCACCACGCACCTGCACACTTCATCATTCTTGGCCCGGAGCTGGCGGTAAGCCTCTTTATGGTCCAGCCCTACTGAGTAGAATGAGGAGCCGTCGGGCGAACTGGCCGCCAGCAGCCTCGCCACCTCCGCGAACATGTCCGCTGTATCGAGGCGCACCTTCGTGGTAGTGAAGACGGCTTTGTTCACAAGGGCCATGCGACCATCGTCGCACGGACGCAGTTTCACCGGACAACCCTCCTGGTCGGCTTTCACCTGGCGAATAACAAAACGCCGCAGAAACACAGCATTCGGGGGAGGCACCTGCACCTCTACCATGTAGCCCGCCTCCAGCTCCCTCTGGATGGAGTCCCAGACAGCACCCTTGTTCGCCGGGTTGTCTGACCGGATGGCCTTCGCCGAGCGCGCAAGTACATCGCTTTGGCGGCGCAGGAGCTGCTCGGTCGTGAGTTCGGGCACGCCTGGGCCAGCAGACGGATACAGAGACTCGTATCCTACACACCCGACCATCGGACACGCTGTCCTCAGGTTCTCCAACAGGTCGTCGGCACCTACCACGCCCAGGTCTGCGACTAGCTCGGCGAGCAGTTCGACATGGCACGAGTCCCCCTCTCTCTTCCCGAGCTCGAGGGACCTTCTTCGCCAACGCACAAGGAAGTCTGACCGCATCTGCTGGGCTTCCTTCACTGGGGTCCTTGCACAATAAAGGATCGCAGAATACAGCGCGTCATCCATCCGCTCCACTTCCTTCGCCGAAGGCATCGCTTCCGAAGCACACTCTTCAGCAAACTTGTACCTTTCCACCACGTCGTGAACCTCTGCGGGTTTGAGGGGGGGAAGACAAGATCCCGACACTGCAGAGCAGCGCCCTTCCTTCGCTTGTTGCTGACCTTGTCGACGATGATGATGATGATGTTGATGATGTTGATGATGTTGATGATATTCATGATGCTGATGATGTTGATGGTCTTGATGGGGAGGGGTGCGGGAGGGACCTAGCATGACCGGCTCGGGGTCCAGACTGCTTGGGGACGCCCTCGCCACGGCAGGGCGAGGCGATTCGGGCAGGGGACTGACTAGTCACCTCGTAGTGTTTTGCCTCTTCGCGGGAGGAGCGCCTTCAGCTCCCGCGCTCGGCCTGACAACACCTTTGCCCCTGTGCTGCTGTCTGTCCCTCCAAGCTGGCGGGTTGGACTCCTTCTTCGCTGCCGGCTGCCTGGCTTCGGGCTTCTTCGCGGACTGCGCCATCAGCTTCATCTGCAGATGCATGACTGTCTGGTCATCGAGGCGCAGGAGGCGGCCGCGGGCTTCCTCCAAGACCCTCGCGCCGGGTACCGCCTTCGTCACGCTGGCAAAAGCGCGACGGACAGCCTCGTCATACTGTCTCGCCAGGCTCGACCCGAACTGAGCCGCGATGTCCGCGACAAGCGCAGGGTAGCCGAAAATCACGGGCAACGGTTCCTCCCCAAACGCCCCCGCCATCCCCGCTATCACGAACAGCCGCTGAAGAGCACAAACAAGCTGGATCGATGTTAGGACCTTTCTTTCCGACGACACCCAACCGGGCTCAGCAGGGGTAAACGGCGGCTTCGCGACGTCGACAAACGGCAGGGCGACATCCTGCCTCTCGAGGCGATGCTGGAAGGCGTTGAGGTCCACGTGTGACGGCTTGAGGGCAGCCGGCAGGTCTTCCAGGCCATACCTTCTGAGTTGTTGTGCCACCTCAAGCACCCGGAGCGGCTGGTCCTTCGGCCTGGCTGCCCTCGCGTCCTCCCGCCTCACGGCCTCCTCCTTCTCCCTTTGCTCGTGGCACCTGTACCACTTCTTCGCGGCAGACCGAAAGATCGGCGGCAGCTTCGCGTCCACGTTGTGCACGCCGTCGTTGACGGCACACTCCAGGAGGGACCCGTAGGCCAAGCCACCCAGGTGGGACGTCACTTTCACGAAGGTCTCCGCTGCCTCCCCCCGCAGGCCGGCCGCCCACGCTTCAAACGTCACTACGCGGAGGATCTTGTACAAACGCGGCGCAGACGCCTCTTCCTTCCACTTCGCCGCTGCCACCTCTTTGATGTCCGCCCACACCTTGTCTGCCGACGCCTGATCCCAGTCCTCAAGGAGGTCCAGCCTGGGGGTCTCCCCGCTGTCGGACAGCAACACCTCGGCTCTGCCCTCCCAAAACCGTGCGACTCCAGACATGCTTACCTTCTTTCTCACGACACCTGTGGAACAGTAGGGGCCCCTCCCTTGAGAGATCATGCAGGCAATACCTTGACTGAGAAGGGCTCACGGCCCTCTTCCGGAGAAGTCACAAGGACAGTCTCTGGGACAGGACACACGGCCCTCTTCCGGAGGAGTCACGGAGACAGCCTCTGGGAAGGGCGCACGGCCCTCTTCCGGAGAAGCCACATGGGCAGTCTCTGGGAAGGGCGCACGGCCCTCTTCCGGAGAAGTCACAAGGACAGTCTCTGGGACAGGGCACACGGCCCTCTTCCGGAGGAGTCACGGAGACAGCCTCTGGGAAGGGCGCACGGCCCTCTTCCGGAGAAGCCACATGGGCAGTCTCTGGGAAGGGCGCACGGCCCTCTTCCGGAGAAGTCACAAGGACAGTCTCTGGGACAGGGCACATGGCCCTCTTCCGGAGGAGTCACGGAGACAGCCTCTGGGAAGGGCGCACGGCCCTCTTCCGGAGAAGCCACATGGGCAGTCTCTGGGAAGGGCGCACGGCCCTCTTCCGGAGAAGTCACAAGGACAGTCTCTGGGACAGGGCACACGGCCCTCTTCCGGAGGAGTCACGGAGACAGCCTCTGGGAAGGGCGCACGGCCCTCTTCCGGAGAAGCCACATGGGCAGTCTCTGGGAAGGGCGCACGGCCCTCTTCCGGAGAAGTCACAAGGACAGTCTCTGGGACAGGGCACATGGCCCTCTTCCGGAGGAGTCACGGAGACAGCCTCTGGGAAGGGCGCACGGCCCTCTTCCGGAGAAGCCACATGGGCAGTCTCTGGGAAGGGCGCACGGCCCTCTTCCGGAGAAGTCACAAGGACAGTCTCTGGGACAGGGCACATGGCCCTCTTCCGGAGGAGTCACGGAGACAGCCTCTGGGAAGGGCGCACGGCCCTCTTCCGGAGAAGTCACAAGGACAGTCTCTGGGACAGGGCACACGGCCCTCTTCCGGAGGAGTCACGGAGACAGCCTCTGGGAAGGGCGCACGGCCCTCTTCCGGAGAAGCCACATGGGCAGTCTCTGGGAAGGGCGCACGGCCCTCTTCCGGAGAAGTCACAAGGACAGTCTCTGGGACAGGGCACACGGCCCTCTTCCGGAGGAGTCACGGAGACAGCCTCTGGGAAGGGCGCACGGCCCTCTTCCGGAGAAGCCACATGGGCAGTCTCTGGGAAGGGCGCACGGCCCTCTTCCGGAGAAGTCACAAGGACAGTCTCTGGGACAGGGCACACGGCCCTCTTCCGGAGGAGTCACGGAGACAGCCTCTGGGAAGGGCGCACGGCCCTCTTCCGGAGAAGCCACATGGGCAGTCTCTGGGAAGGGCGCACGGCCCTCTTCCGGAGAAGTCACAAGGACAGTCTCTGGGACAGGGCACATGGCCCTCTTCCGGAGGAGTCACGGAGACAGCCTCTGGGAAGGGCGCACGGCCCTCTTCCGGAGAAGCCACATGGGCAGTCTCTGGGAAGGGCGCACGGCCCTCTTCCGGAGAAGTCACAAGGACAGTCTCTGGGACAGGGCACATGGCCCTCTTCCGGAGGAGTCACGGAGACAGCCTCTGGGAAGGGCGCACGGCCCTCTTCCGGAGAAGTCGCTGAGGACGCTCTCTGGGCCCGCATGCTCCGATGCAGAGCGGCATGGTCCCTAGGGACTTGCCGCACCCGTACTTGCTTTTCGGTTCAAGTCAGTCTCGGGAAGCGACAGTCACGAGATACCAAACAAAATCGAAGGAAGCTGCTTGGTAGATCTCGCTCCTGCCGGCGCTTGCACGAAATTAGCTGAATTAAACGCTCATCTAATTCCAAAAAAAAGGTTCTCGGCAACCCAAAAAATATCACCAAAAAAAAAAAAAAAACTCAAAAGAAATTGCGCGATTATCACCGGAAACACAACATGATGATATCGATGACCCGCTCAACGTCTCGGAAGCGACCGCGTTGTAGCCCTGACACTCAAGTTTACTTTCGGAAACTCCTAACACTAGTAAGGAAACCTACACTCTTTTTCGGATCAAGAACCTGGCCAAAAATGCTGCCACAAATGTCAGCCAAGCGTAAGAGACGAAACGGCGGAGATATCCAGTCAAAGGATGAACACAACTGCAGCCTTCATCCACCAGCACCAAAGCCACAACAGTGCCCGAACCTCCCGATGCCAGCAGCATCTATGGCCACCCCAAAATCTACGTAAACCGTGAACTACAACACCAATCTTTCCGCACTTCCGCAATAGACCGCCTGAGCACCGAGAGTTTTCATCATTTCCGTTATATATTCCCGGCACGTTTCTGCAAACCGATATTTTCCCACGTAATGCCGCGGTGAAAGAGAAAGCCAAAGCCAAAGATGCTGAGGTGTTCCTTTTGAGTCTCGGGCGGTTGCTGGATGATGGGGGTGTTTCTTTTGAGTCTCGGGCGTTTATTTTGCAGAATAAATCATTTATTCGGCCATAAATACCGTTTATTTCACCTCGGGGTCGTTTTTAGTCCCTCGGTGAAATAAACGATATGTATTCGGCCGAATAAATGCTTATTATTCTGCAAAATAAATAAAGGGCAAACTACCTTAAATGTCCGGCTATAGTTTCAAATCCCCCTTATATGTCCGACATATTTTCATTTTGACACCGTAGTTTCGAAATGCCCCTTATATGCCCAACACATCTTTGACCTTACCCTTATATGTCCAACATATTTTCAAAATGCCCCTTACATGTCCGACATATTTTCAAAATGCCCCTTATGTGTCCGGCACATTTTCAGAATGTCCCTTATATGTCCGACATATTTTCAAAACGCCCCTTATATGTCCAGCATATTTTCAGAATGTCCTTATATGTCCAACATATTTTCGAACTTACCCTTATATGTCCGACATATTTTCAAGTAGCCCTTACATGTTGGGATACTATTTGACTTTCATCCACCTTACCGTGCACATCTGCAAACAACATGATGATTCTGCCTCCACCAAAAAATTGAAATCCGGCTCTGGGTAGCCTGTGGCGAGTACCGTTCACAGAAGGAACCGTGCGCCATCGTTGCGTATGCGTAACAAACCCACGGTGGGATTCGGGAGCTCATGTTGGGGTCATGTGCTTTTCGAGTAACCAAATGACATGATATAACCCCGCAAATACACACAACAGATCAAAGAAAGATGGGGAAAGGTGGAAAATGCAGGTCAAACGGAAGTAGAATGTGCACACGCTTACGTTTTCCTTGACTTACTATGCCGTGTTTTGAAAGCTGTTGAGGGGCCCCTCCATAGGTTCTCGCATGATTCGTTCGCCTCTGTAGCACTTCACATCCGTTGTAGTAAGCTTCGCAATTGTGCTCTTGCAATATCTAGCCGAATGGTGGGTGGCGGATTTCCGCGCTCGTGCGCAAGACACAATTTTACTGCAACTGCAGTGCAAGCTGAACCCGGTTCGTGGCTTTTGTCGCGGTAAAGTGTTACAAAGTCTTCAGCTTTCAGATCCGGATACTGCTCAAAGCAACCGGATAGTTAGAGGTCAAGTCTGGATACCCGTGTGCAGCTTTCGAAAAGGTTTGCGTATCTGGCGTTGGTTAGTCTTTGTAGGGGAAGCTTTTGACCCCCATTTCTCGAAAAGACAGTTTACAACACAACCCCGATAATACTCGTCTTTTCCTGTGTCCGTCTAGCACAGCTGCCAGGGGGTTCCGAATACATGTCTTTTATGTCGAGTGCACAACGCAGTTTGATGTGTCCGGGTCGTCTACATGTACTTGCTGACCGGACTTCCGCCTGAGTTCAGCTCCAAAAGGTTGTTTCGAACCGGCAACCTGTGATCCTTCGATGAGTGCGGACTGGCCGCCCGCTCTGTAGCGCGGCCTTGCGTTCGGTTCAAGTTACTGACTTCAAGGAATCATCCACCCTTGCACGATGCAATGTCAGGAGGCACCCAAATGTTGGACCCGAATGTTGGACCCAAATGTTGGACCCAAGTTTGGACCCCAAGTTTGGACCGAAATGACCGGCATTACGCCTTGGACATATAAGGGTAACTTGAAAATATGTCGGACATATAAGGGTAATCCTGAAAATATGTCGGACATATAAGAGGTATTTGAAAGTATGTCGGACATCGAAAAATATGTCGGACATATAAGGGGCATTTTGAAACTATGTCGGACATATAAGGGACATTTTGAAACTATGTTGGACATATAAGGGTAACTTGAAACTATGTCGGACATATAAGGGTAACTTGAAACTATGTCGGACATATAGGGGGCATTTTGAAAATATGTCGGACATATAAGGGGCATTTTGAAAATATGTCGGACATATAAGGGAATTTACCCATAAATAAAACCATTATCGGCAATAATGGTTTTATTTGTTCCGCGTTCGCGCGCGCGGAAATTTTTGAGAAATCCCGGAAAAAAGATAGTTGGAAAGAAAAATAGTTTGGCTCCGTGGCCCGTCATGGCACTGTGCAGCGCAACACGATACTACCACATTTTCACAACATTATATCCACAAATCCAGGGTTTTGCCCAAAACGGTGAAGTTACCCAAGTTTTTACCCAAAACGGTATGGTTACTCAGGGTTTTGCGCAGTCGAGCTACAGTACTACGTACTGCAGCTAATACACGTACGTCTTGACAGCTCGCAACGTAAAACCGCCCGAGCCAGCCACGCGTGAGACCTTAAAAAGAAATACCGTGCGTGTTGCTCCCTTGCAAGAGCTGGCTGAGGAGTGCAAGTCGTGGGTGATCCTGTTCAATCGTATGATCACCTACTACCCGATCGGCTTCGTGCGCTTGCACAACGAGGGCCGCATCCCATTCCAAAAGCTGACAAAGATCTTGCTCAGCCTTGATGGACTTCCTGTGGCGACGTTGCTGACGGAACGCAAGGGCGTCAACAAGGCCATCGTCCAACGCCGACCCCGCTGCACGCTTGAAAACTGACAGCAACAAGAGCGAAGTTTCGCCGAGCTGTTTGCTACGCAATGGTTTTCAGAATCGAAGTCTTTTGCGCTACGCAACACAGCGCAGACGTCCCTGCTAGGGACCCCACACGTGACTGGCAGCAAGATGTCATCGACGCAAGGAAGTTCATCTTGGAAGGAAGCTGGCGGCAACATCTGAGTCGAGAACACGTTTAACGGGCTCGGGACGAAGGTTTATAAGAGCAATGAAAAATTCACACGTCAACTTTGGAGGGCGTCCGGGACAAAGCGCACTTGATGTACCCTTTTGTGACAGGGGTACGCAAATGTGCCCCGTACATCAACAGAGCAGCAGCTCGCGCAACTTCCCGGAACAGACTTCACGGCGGAGGAGTTTAGCAAGATCGTGTACCGCACGTTTTCGAGTAATCGTCGAAATACGACGATTACGGGGAGGTTATGCATCAGTTTCTCGAAGAGTGCGGCATGGCTGTAGACGACAGGCGTCACGGAGAAATCGCGCGGTTAACACCGGAGCTCTCTCCAGCATTCTGAGGAGGAGGTTAAGAAAAGGCTTCCGGAGGATGCTATCATTCCTTCCGAGTCTTGGGCGCGGACAATAGCAAGTAAAAGCGACGCTTCGCTATGGTCTTCGCCACACAGTCGCGTGCGGGCAGAAAACACCGCGTCGATGCTGTTTCTTGCCGGTGCATTGTGCAAGATCACTGCGTCTGGCTAAGAAACACATTCGGGCCCATACTCAGGATGGTTGCCCAAGACGAAGGCCATCATCCCTGTGGGTGAGCCACAGCAAGCCGTGCAACCGTAATGCGGCAGAAGAGAACAGTCTAGACCACAGCAGACCGCCAGCAAAAGATTCAACACTTCCCAAATCCAAATTTGAGTGTTTCAATAGCTGGTGTTGGTTTTTTGACGTTTTCGGGCATGCCCTTTCCGAATTCCCTCCACTACCTTTACGAACTTGGTTTGTGTCAAGTTCCTAAGGGAGCCTCCAACTATGTTTCCCCCCCTTTTTTTCTGTCCCGTTACTTCTTTTTTTTTCGCGCGCGCGCGGAAGATTTTGGGGAGCCGTGTAACGCGGAACAAATAAAATAGTCCACCCTAAGCTAATTATAAACCACAATAAATGCTGAAAAAGAATGAGAAATTTCATATTGGACGAGTACCGGAGCCATGGTGCGCGACACGTCAAGAATTAGGTCGTGGCAACCCCTTTCTTTGATAACCGACTCTCTAGTATTATCCGTCTTTGGCAGTTGCGTTCTTGCCCCCAGAGCAACCTCCAAGCTGGACTTCACTCGCTGAACACGGGAATCTTTTGGCTCCCGTGCAGCAGGCTCTCCACCTCTCCCAAGAAAGAACAACAAAGAGTTTACGAGCCCAGCGGCTTCCATATTCACGGAGTCACACCCACCCAGAGAGGGCCCTGTCTCTATGGGGGCTGTCTATGGGTCCATTCATAGCCTACGGAGTCTTGCACTCTCTTTCCTCTTTTTTGCGAAGAAGACTTGATGCAAGAATAGAAAATCAAACATGTTCTGCTTGAACGAGGACTTCCCCCTCGGCGCACACCAGTCCTCAAGGCATACGGCCACACGCCGCAAAGCAGCTGACTCGTCAACGTGACAAGTAGGTTCTTTGCTTCAAACAGCACCCACTTCGTCGCGAACTTATATGTACACATCGTACAACGAACACGATTTCCAACTACAAATAGCCAACCGTTGCAGCTTTCCGATAGGAAAAACCGGCCGAAAAAAATAGCAACTGGGCTAGTTGTCGTTAAGAAGACAAAGTTCTCCGGGGCGAGAACGGAACGAGACGGAGAGGGGCGGGGGCTGGAAAGGTTGTTGACAAGCAGCACCCGCATGCGGGCGTGCAAGGCAGGACCACCGCAAGCAACAACGGATCCACACAAACAACTAGCACAAATTGTCGATGCATTTTTTTGTAGGAAAATAAACTTGTTTCTTTGAAAACTAATAATAATCCGAACGACAGGTTTGCCGCTCCCAATCCGTCCGGAGAAACAAAGTAGTTTGCTTGACATGAAATGTTGGAGGAAATGAGAAGCTCGTCGCCGCAAACCGTGGCGTTTTCACTTGTGGTCCTGAATCCAGCTTTACGTAAAAACGATCAGGCACTGCGTTCAACGAAAACAACACTCATCATCATCATCATCATTGGTTTTTTACCAGCCGCGGTTGTGCGAGTGACGAGCTCTTATTTTGCGGGGACGGGCAAATCTTCTTTTTCAACGCGGTTGTGCCTTTCAGGACGCGCAGTCTGCACACGAAAGATAGTAGGCCCCAAACTCGACCCCTCACACAACACCCCCCTGCGGGTACCTGGATCCAAAGCGTAACGCTGTGGCCGGAACAGGCAAGCGACGCGTCCCGCAGGACCAACGGCGCCTGGCACAGCCCCGCCGGGCGCCGTGACCTGAGAATGCAACAGGTGAGATGCATCACACCGCGCAAAAGTAGCGACGCTATCACACAACCACTTATTGACAACTCTTCCCCTCCCGCTGCCATCGTTGCCCGAAGGTCAATGTCTGCGGCGATGTTTCCACCCGACGTGACACGGGTGGCGGGAGAGAAGCGGGTTCTCCATATTCAAAAAGGTCAGAGAGACACTCGCTCACACAACCACCCAAACAAATGTCATTCTGACCGGCTTCTTACCACAGAAATTAGTCAGTCTCTACGCCACTCCCCCCAGAGCCGTGACGCAATTACTCCTGCAAAAAACCCCTTCGGATGGGAATATTGGTCGAAATATTTTGCATCCTTTATATTTTCGGCTTTCGCACACACCCGTTTAGATTCCCGTTTTCGTTGAAGTCGACTAAACCCCCCGACTTCCACAGAAGTCTTGTTTCACGAGTCTGAACCCCATGCTTCCATAGCCTACGGGGCGGCTACAGTTAAGGGCGTGATGCGCAAGCCACCGCTTGCGGTCGACTATCCCAGAACCCAGCATCAGAACGCGCCTTATACTCAGCAAGTGTCTTTGCACCACTTCTCGCGCGTTATACATAAAAATATTTAGTTCAGCTTCCGCAAGAAAGCACCCCCTTCCGACCATCTTCTTGACAGTAGTTTCGGTTAGCAAGTCATCGTTAGCCGCTATTCGGCTCATGGGTGTTTTGCAGCTGTTCCTGAACCAGTGGCCGAGCTTGTGTAGCATGTAAACTCGGTCACCTGACCGAGCTTGCACTTTAAACCAGAAAAAACTTGGTCAGGCAAAAAAAAAAAAAGAAACTATGATTTTGATTTTTGGGGAGTTTTTTTTGGGAGGGGGGAAACTGGGTCCAGCAACCTCGGCCTGGGAGCTGGAGGGCGACCCTCTCAGCCCCCGTTGGGTCTGGCTGACAACTTTGGCTCCTTTTGCAAATTTATTTGAAAAACTAAAACTGGTATGGATGAAAGGGGCCGAAACAACTGGTGAAGATGCACACTTTTTGTAGCAAGGAGGAAGCGTCGCTGAGGATTACTTGGCTTGTCGCAGTGCTGTGCAGCACTGGAGATCGACAGCAAGAGCAGCCCCTCAACACGCCAGCAAGACAACACAAGGCTGCAGATTTGGTTCCCAACCAGGTGTTTTAGCAGATTTATGTCAAATTTGGTGTGCGTCTTTTGCTTCCTCTTTGTGACCCAGTATCGTAACCAGTCAAAACAAACTTGCATGTAACTCTAAAATTCGCTTGCTTGGCAAAGAAAGCTCGGCCCCTCCTTAAAAGGCCCCTAGCCGAGAATTTTTTCAACCTCTTTTTTTGTATAAGCACCTGCTTTTTTTTTTGTAGGAAATGCTTGAGGAGACTGCAGTTGCGATAGATCAAAGGAGGTAAATGTGCTGTGGGCGGCCCTGAACTGGCTGGCAGCCGCGCACGGTCGGCCGAAGGTAGCATTCTCCGCACTGTTCAAGATGCAAGCGTGGCTGTACTTGGAGCGCCTCGAATCCACGAACGTCGAGGCACCTGACGAAGAACGAGCCTCGGGGCGGGGGCGCTTCACGGCGAACAGAAACGGCGCTCCGAACCACACTTCCGCATGAAGCACTGTGACAGGGTGCCTTGCGGTCTGAGACGGGTTGATGCACACCGTGAACAGAGCAGCGTGTGCAATTCCCAGGCTACTGCCAGCTGCTGTGGGAAGCGTTGCTGGTAACGTTGCTTGCTAATTTTAGACTACCACTGCTGACCGACTTGACCGAGTTCCAAAACCTCGCCAGGTCAAGCTCGGGCCCTGCCTGAGTTCAGTTGCAAAAAAGAGAAACAGAAAGCAAAAATGCATTCCATTGGTCTCTGCCGCGGATGGACGATGACAAGAGGCGCACCGTCATCTTTTAAGCAAAGCACACGGAGCTGTATCCATGAAAAGTCACCTTCAACCCGGGGTTTCAAGCATTCTTTCACTTCACACAAAAAATAAGAATCCCCGTGATGATGACGATGAACGGCTTGCACTCAATTTCAATCCTGCCATCTTCCAACATACGACTCCAAACGTACACGGTCGTGATTGCAGAAACGACGAGAGAAGAGGTTTCGGGCTCGGGGGACATCCGGGAAGCCTTCTTCTGACCACAACGCATCTGGGTTTAGCGGTACGATGGTTAGGCCGCATACCTCACATGGACAGCATCGTACTTCGCTAGAATCTTATCTCTGCCCCCTCCCTTCCGTAGCATCGTCTCTGCTCATGGCCGATCCTTGCGGGCCTGAACCTGGGCTCCTGCCTCGCCCCGGGCACCGCTCCTGCTCAGCTCGAGAGGCTACAATCCCTGGAGTTTGGCCTCCGGGCTGGTGACACTGTGTTCCTGCGTTACTACGAGCTAGGAAGAAAGACAACGGGAGTGGGCCACTTGACCGAGTTGGCATGAGATCAGGTTTAGCTCGGAGATAAAATAAAGGATGCACCCTCCCCCGACCCCCGGAGAGCCTATTGACCGTAAAAGCATGCATTAAACTGAACATCACAAACAAGTGAGAGGTCGAAAGACAATCTGTACACCCTTACAGGAACGTCGAAAACAAGGAAGAAGAAAGTAGAAAATAAAGAGGCCGCCCGTACTGAGGATAAAGAAGGTTTCCAATTCGTACTACTGCACGAAAAGAAGCGGAAAGGTCGTCTCGGGCATCGAATCGATTCGCATTGAATGCGAGCAAGATACTTGTTTGCTTTGCTTGGTGAATATTCGCCCTCTTTAGCGAACGGCGAAAGGCAACTATCATGCGAACAAGCGGGGTATACCGCAATGACCGTGACTTGTTTTGAAATGAAGCTTGGGTTTCATGAACACCGGTGATAAATTAGCGCGAGCAAATCTTCCTATCAGGGGATGGCCGTTAACAACCCGTGGCGCAACACGTAACGAACGCAGTCGGCAATGCCGCAATCTCGGCGTTCGATGCCCAAGAACCACGACGAAAGCCGGACCACGACGAAAGCGCGGCAAGTGTCGGCATGGTGTGACATTAGCATGCCGCTGATGCAAGCACCTGACCGGTTTCGTGACGTTCTTCTGTCCACCAGGTGTTGTTACCGACCCCATTGCTTGCTTATATGCTTATATTGGACACATTTATGCAGTTCAAAAAGGTCTTTTCGTCGCATCGAAGCTTCACCAGCTTTGAGTGACACCAATTGCGCACTTAACCATGGTCAAGACGTACACAAGTACACTGCAGAAAATCACGGAAAAGCCTCCAGGCAAAAACCTGTTTCATTTTGCTTTGCTGGTATCTACCATTACCTATATGTAATAGTGTTGCTGCCCCCTCCCTGACTCATACCGCTGTTCTGTCTACAGACACTCAGGTTCCGCGCTGATGATGGTCCACTTCATGTGTCCGTGTCTTAAAGAACCGAAACACGGTGCGGTGTTGAGCACTTATCCGTTCCAAGCGCGCTGTTGCAATCCACTTCCATAAGAGGCAGTGTTTTGCCTACGTTACCAACCGACCCTAAGAAGTAAGCTAATGGTTGAGGAGCAGTGTTCTGCCGCCTAAGCCGATCCAGGATTTCCTTTCAGTCACACACGGTGATTGGCGTAGGATCTCGTAAACGAGCACTACCAACGTATTCCATCTTTCAACCAACGTCTTCGCGTCCGCTCCGCGCTCAGGAAAAGAAGAAAAGAGGAAGTCCGCTTGCCGAAGACGCGGCTACACGTTTCGAGCTTCCAAAAAGTACTACGCCTGCAAAGGGCCAACCGTGCGTGAATAATGGCCGAAGCCACGAACCAACGACGGATACTCTCAGCTCGTGTATCCACCACCTCGGCCGAAGTCCCCGGCGACTCTGAAAACCCGGAGTCTTCGGTGATTTCTCAAAACCTTTTACCTACCGATGCATTGTTGTGCGTTCAGTAGGTGATGTCGCAGGTGCGATTGGCCACCGGCGCGCAATGCGCACTGCAGATGCCTGCCACAGCGGTAGCATACCTGGTTTCCCAACCGCTCACTCAACCCAAGCACGACGCCTAATTTGGTTTCATCCTTTCCCGCCCTTCGACCTTCCAACCAACAGCCCGCCACGGAGAAAGCGTGGCAAGGCTTTTTCGCAGAGAAAAACGATCAGAGTGCCTCAGCGGAAAACCAAGAATGAGCCAGTCCTACCCCTCCGTTGTATACCGTGGTCTATCATAGTCTATCACATGTGAAAGACCACGAGGAAGACGACAACGATTGAGTGCAGTGCCAAAAACATGGCGATTGCCCCACTGCCACCGATTCTCTGCATTTTGTGTTCTTTTCAAGCTTTTGTAATCTGCCGGATCTATGTCATCTGGTGCAAACGAAGTATCAGAAAGGGTAGACTGGCTCAAGAACTGCGCTGGACACGGGCAAGGACGAGGGAAAATTCCGATGCACCCGAAGCGAAAGGTGCAGCGGATACGTGCAGGCAGAGTATCTGCTCTTTTGTCCAAGACCTAAAACCGATACAACCCCCTCCCAAGATACTCCTAGAAACACACTTCAAAATAAAGTGACTAAAAGGCTAGTAAAAGCGAACTTTAACTCTAAAAACGCTAAAAGACGCGGGCGCCGTGCGCAAGGGTTCCTACACAAAGCAGGGTACAGCATGGAAAGCCTAGTAGTCAAAGAAACTGTGGATTCGTGCGGCTGAGTCACGAAAACGGAAGCGGAAATGAACGAATCCTAGGTTCACAGCCTTTTGGGTTTGCTGGGTCACGAATTTCTCTAACGTCAACCGAAGATCCTTTGACCTCACCACTTTGGTGCTAGCTGTTTACGAGTACGGCAGCCGAACATGAGGGACGAGGGTATTCAAGGATCGGACGCTGTTGGCGAAACTTCTTCGTTTGTTTCTAGGCTGCTGTGCGCACCGACTCGCCCTAGAGAGGGCTGACCAAAAAGTGTTGCCTTAGGGAGCTGCGCCAGGGGGCACACGGGAGCTGCACCTAAGTTCGCGTGAGAGGCGCACATAAAAGATACCACACTAATGTGCGCGTCCTTACTCCTTTTCGTTATAGCGTCGTTTCGCGCTTTTTGTCGTGACGGCTTTTGGTCACCATCATGGCATGGATATCTGGTCTTTCCTGCACCGCCAACGTCGATGTGTGCGTATTGCTCGGCAAAGCGGCAGCACCTGAGGATGAACCTGGACCTATGGTTTTCCTGTGGGAGCACAGCTCCTTCTTTCCTCCTCGGCATTATCCTTCTGTTTTGGTCGTCTCGCAAACCAGTTTAAACTGTTTCTCGCTCTCTCTTCTTTCTCTCGCTTTTTCTCTTGCATTCTTTACTTTGGCCGATCGGTTTCCAGCTTCTACTTCTCCTCCCAGGGATCGCCCTGATCTGTATTTTGTCTGACTTAAAGAAACACGCACCCACACACTCACACCCGCACGCACTTACTGCCTACTGACGAGTAACGAGATGAGCTTTTCGTGGCTCCCGCAACCGCTGCTTGCACCCCCCGTCGTCTTGCAACAGCAAGTAACTATAGGATTATGGTGTGGTCCGCTTTTCTACAGGTGACACATGGGGAGTACTACGAGAAGACTATGATGTCCGTTGTCAACTCGCAGTGCCTCATACTTGTCTGCTCAACCATGCTCGCACTGAAGAAGAGACTGCCTTTCAGTCTGGTCACATGATCCATGAAACATAGCGCACGAGAGAAAGCGGATGCCACCAAAATACTTTACACAACACAAAACGTGACACTCGACGGCGATAACGAACGACAGCCATCAGCATCCAGTGCATCCACCCCCTCGTGTCTGCCTAAACATTAAACTGAGATTTTCCCCGGGGGGGGGGGGGTCGTCCTTGCACGGTGGAGTTCAGCTTCAAAAGTTGGAAATAAAGAGGGATGTGAGGCTCTTCTTCCGGACTCCACCGTGTGGATGGTGAATGGCTCGTCACTCGTTTTATCTGTCTTAAGGTGCAACACGCGTTCGGGACCTGAAAAGCCGCGAGGGAAATTGTTTTCCCCCCGTCTCAAAACAAGAGAGCCTGGTGCGCCATGCACACTTTCGAGTGAAAACCGCTCTGCTTTTTCGCAGAAGGTACGCTAATGATTCCGCAGAGGGGTCCCCTCGTCAAGAATCTGCATGCACGTCTTGGAAGGTTCGTGCACTCTCTCGAGGCCTCGTTGTTGCTTATGTTGGCACTTATTGTTTTCCTACCATAATGAGCCACATCTGCGTTTTCGCTTCTTTTTTTATTGTCTGGTTGCGTGCAACCATCCAACAAATCCTTTGTCTTTGTAGCAGCACCAGCACGCCCGTTTTGTCTTTTCGCCGTCCAGCCGCTTTGTCGGAGTGCGCATCCGCAACAGAGGACGGCTTGCACTTGACGCGAAGTTGTACCGGCGCATTGCCGCAACGCTTGTCGGAGAAAGCCAACCCTCGTTGCGGAGGACCTTTTCTCAATTTCAGCACGCAATGCCACAAGGCGCTCCACGCACAAGGCTCCTGAATCCAACTCAACGTGAACACGGTCAGGCTGTCCTTCTTGTTCCAGCCGCTGTTGGCGCGTCGACGAGCTCGCGCTCGTTTTCTTTTACCTTCTGCACCGGATTTTGTAGTGCGTCGCTACATGAAATTCGTCCCGCTCGTTAAAGAATCCAAGGCATAATTCTGGACATCCCCGACACGGACCACTCAGTAGTGAAGCTTGGCCGTGCTCATAAACCACGGGGTCTGCTTGGGTTCCCACGTTCTTCACATTCCATTCAAAACATGCAGGTTCAGTCAGACTGGACGGGCTCATCGCCTGGCCACCAAGAAAACTCAACCAAACCGGAGCAGATATCACCGCCCCTTTTCACAGCGCTTTAGACTTGCATGCTTTCGACAACTTCCAGGACACAAACTTCTGATTTTCTTGCCAGTTATGCCGTGGTGCACTGAGAGACAGGTGCTCCATTTGCTCTATTGCCACCACTTCCAGCCAGTCCGGGCTGGCACGAGAGCAGCAGCTCCAAGACTAAACTGGCAGCGACATCTCCCTTCTTGCAAGCACAGGGCCCCGAAAGCCCGCTAGCTTCACGTGTTCGGCGGTACTGCAGAACCAGTGTCTTGGTGGTTGGTCTTAGCCGAAAAGAAGCAGCGTTATGAAAGGAACGTCCATCAACCCGCACGCACAAACAAGTTGTGCACCCCCTTGGGCCTGGACTGCAGCTCAGGATACCTGCCATAAATCGTTGTCAAAAGCACCGTGGAACGGGTGTTTTTCACTACAAAGAACACAACAGTCCTACACATTTCTTTTTCTCGAACTTGCCCTGTGGAAGAGATCGAGAAGCTCGCCAACACCAAAAGCGGCGTATCGGTCGCGTCCTGAATCGAAGGTTAAACGATCAGGCACTGCGTCCAACGAGAAGAGACCGGTGACCCGCGGGACGTGGAGCCATGATGCCTCAAAGACACAGCAGAACTGAGAAGGGCAGTCCTATCTTCTGGTTTGCTGGCAGGTGCGTCGTGGACCCCTAGCTGCAAGCAGGGAAGTGTCCGTGGGACGCATCTGTTTTCTAGTGTCTCGTGGGGGCCTATGCCGACTCCCTTTTTGCATGCCTGGCAAGCTTCGCAACACGTGTCCGACTACTGGAGGAAGCCTGCCGCCCTTGCCGGAATGGGAAGGGTCGGCGTCTACCTGTCCCTCCTCCGTCCAGGGGTGGGGCGGGTACGAGCAACCAGCGAGCGAGAGTCACCACTCATACCAGCATCATTCATCAATTATTCATTCAATCCACTCAAGAGCGAGCGTCGGCCCTTTTTTCCGAATTCACATCCGGGTTCTCCAGATTCTACCTTCCTTTTTCGAATGAAGCGAGAAATTGGTAAGGTTCCACCAAATGCCGTGCCCAGGTGTGGGTCGACCTTTCATTTTGAACGCAGAGTGACTGATACTGCCAGGGACATCGATTCCGGAAGGTGAATTCGGATGCTTTCGCCGAGGCTAGTCGTGGCCCGATGAAGCCTAACATCGCGGCACTGTCTGATCGTGCATGGGACTTCCTCGTACGGACTGCCGGCCGGACGGGCTCTTTCCTCAGCAGCGGAAGCCAACGTATCTCACGATGGTCTAAACCCAGCTTCCGCTCCTTGTTTGTGGTGTGGAACAGTCCAACCCTAGACAAATCTGCTTTCAAATTTGGAAAGAGCCCACATCGAAGGATCAGAAGTGCAGCGTCGCTGTGAACGCTTTGGCTGCCACAAGCCAGTTATCCCTGTGGAGAAAGTCCCGGCTTGCCACTCCTGTTTCTTCCTTTCTCTCTTCCACTCCTCCACGACTGAGGTTGGGTAGTCGCGATGGACGGGGGCGGGCCCACGAGCAAACGCAAAAGAAGGCGAAAGCAAGACCCGCCTCCCGTGCATTCGCTGTCTCCAGCTCAGTTACAGCTCGATCAACTCCTGCAACTATTGTTTACACATCCAGCTCTCACACATGGATCACAGCACAATCACACCCCTTGCTCCTTTCCACACTTCCCCTGCCAACGACCGCACTACATTTTAACAAGCGTTCTCTCTCTCTCTCTCACCCTCTCTCTTCTATCTCACCCGTTAGTCAATAATTCAGCCCGATCGCCCGCTTGAACAGGAGATTGCCTTCCTAGCACTTTTAGTCTTTCCAGCGCATGCACTTCTTGGCAAGCTGGTTTTGTCACAGCATCAACAAGTCAATCCCGAAGTGAAGTTGCGAGCGTCGGTCGCAGGCGTGTCCGAGAGGCAATACGGCACCTTCGCCGCAACTGACGAGGACGGACTTTGCGACGAAGAGGGCTCGGTTTGGAAATGCGACAGAGTTCTCAGTCACAGCGGTTCTGATAACTACGAAAACGAGCTCAGACCGAAAAAGGGACGACCACCGTTGGTGTACTTCTTTTCCGGCATGCTTTGAGCGACGTCACCGGAAGCGGCCATCTATCTACGCAAAAGCTCAAGCGCAGGTGCCGAGACTCCTCTGCTGAGATTGCCCTGATGATTGCACTGTTCTCGAAGGCTCGCGAAGAAAAACGACAGCAGCGACATAGTCGCCTGGCATCAGCAGAATTTGTTGCATTAGTGTGTTTGTCAGGAGAAGTACACATCGCCAGCAAACCAGCGAAGGAATTGAGTTGAAGTCCGGCCGTAAATGCCGAATACTTGCGGCCGGCCCTCAACGAGTAGAAGGCGCGAGCCCAGTTAGTGCAAATACCTCATGTAACTAGGGCATGAACGTTGTGCACAAGTTACCGGCAGGAAGCACAAACACCTCCCCCCCCCCCCCAAAAGGCAGGCTACTGCCAGAACATCTCAAACGCGGACATCTCAAACGCGGACACCCTGACTGGTACAGATGTCCGGGCTCCGGGACCTGTCGGTCTCAGTCCTCCGGAAGCTCGCGAAGGAGAAGGGGCTCTCCCTTGCGGGATGCATCGAGAAGAGTGACATAGTCGCGGTGCTGGCAGCAGCAGGAGCAAGCAGCCACAGCCACGGTCAGCAGCCAGCGCAGAGACCGACGACCTCTGCTGCTGCTGCTGCTGCTGAAGTCCGGGCCGAACCATCAGAAGGCGAAAAGCAGCTGATGACCAAACTCTCGCGGCTGGCCCTTGAAGAGTTGAAAACACTCGGCCGTGAGTGCAAGGTACCCGCGCAGGTTTTGGCGGGCAGCCGAGCCGAACAGTTGCGCGACGCTATCATAAAGTCGCCGTTGGGCATCAAAGGGGTCAATGGTGTGCTTGAGCGGGCTTCCTGCCGTCAAGTGCCGAAAGCAGCGAGTGCGGAAGACGATAGCTTGTCGCTGCTGTCCGTTTCCGAGCTGAAGGCGTTCGCAAAGGGAATGGGCGTCGATGTGTCGCAGTGCCTGGAAAAGGCTGAGATGATCGCGCTGGTGACTGGGCAGCAGAAGTCCCCGACCCCACGGCCCACCACCACTGGTACCCCTGCTCCTGCCACTGCTGCTAGCGCTTCTACCACCACCACGGGATGGCACGTCAGAGACACCACAGCGGCATCTACAAGTGCTCCGATGCCAAAGCGGGAGCGCAGCCGATCTGTGTCAGATGCGTCCGACGTATCAACGCCGCCCCGAAAAAGCAGGCGGAAGCGAGCAACGGACGAGGCAGAGGATAGAATTGACGAACTCTCGGCCACGCAGGTCAAGGTTTGCGTTTGCTGTCTTGGGTTGTGTTTTTTTGTGCTATGCGTTGCTCAGGGTAGTAGTCGAAGGCCTGTCAATCACACAAATGTACTGATGTGTCAAATCTACAACAGAGGTAACAGGTGCACGTACCACAAGGTCCACACCACACATTCACATAGGCACTAGCACGTTCACTTCGTGTGAAGCTGCAAGCGACATCTCTTGACGACATGACAGACGAGTTACTCAGCCGCGCCGACGCACTCGACATTCTGAAGTACGTTGATGACGGTATGCATTATGTCTATGCCTGTTTGACCTGCGACGGAGGGGCCCGCCCTCGGTGGTGCTGCAAAGCCGCGGGCGTTCGGGACAAGTGGCCACCCAGTACATTACAAGGCGTGGCATAGCAGGAACTAGACAGAGCAGACGGGGTAGTATCAGTTTTAAGGAAGTTGCAAAACGCGGCCAGTCCGTATAATCTGAAGTACGAAGGGATCTAGATCGCCTGTACTTACTCATGTGCAGCTCGAGACGCTCAAGGGACTGCAAGAACCCAGGATGCTGTCATGTGTTGGGCATTACGTACCCCATGACCACTACACACAGTGCCCCCGCCGAGCCCTCCAAGGACAAGGGTGTTGGAGTCCGACACACCCAGCGAAGGGGAAGATGAGACGACCGACGGTCGAAGTTGCACGTTGGACGAAAGCGCGGCAGGATACGACCCGAGCGAGCGTCTGCGGCTGCCGCCGCACACATCGACGATGAAGCGGGATGGGGGCCCCTGCTTGGTGCGAGCCGCAAATTCGGTTCTGGGTCGATTTCGGCAGCTGCATCTGATCAGTGAAGGAACATACGGCAAGGTCTGGAAGGCGTACGATCGGACCGCGCGGAAAGTGCGCGCCTTGAAGCAGATAAAGCACGAGAACGCCGCCGACGGCTTCTCCGAGAGTGCCATCAAGGAAATCGAGAAGTTGCAGCTCATCAAGAATGAGAACATCGTGGCGCTACTTGAGGTCGTCGTCGGACAGGGCATTGACTCCGTCTTCCTGGTTATGGAGTATGCAGATCACGATCTCGCGCATATCTCTTCCAATGGCCACAAGTGGACGATGCCGCAGGTGAAGCTGTTGCTGGCCGACCTATGCCGGGGCATGCAGGAAATTCACGCGTGCCACGTGATGCACCGTGACCTGAAGCCCGCCAATCTCCTCTACACCAGGCGAGGCGTCCTCAAAATCTGCGACTTCGGCTCTGCGAGAACTATTGCCCACGACTCATGCCGGAACCTGACCCCAGGTGTGTGCTTGTGTGTCTCCCGAACAGGTGGGGTTTGCGCTGGAAACAGCGGGCGATCCGCAGCAGACGACCAGCGGTCGCTGCTTTGGGCAACCGGGTCCGTTACCGTTTCAACACGTTTGTTCATTGCACATCAATCCAAATCCCCCCGAAAGACATGAAAAGACGCTTGGAGCGAAGAAAGTTGTCGACAACGTAGCTAAACGTGGAAAGTAAAAGCAGAAGCTCTGTCGTTTGTAGAGTTTTGCGTTCCTCGAAGAAGACTTGATGCTAGCATGCTAATCCATGTGGTTCATGTACTTAAAAGAACTCAATGCTAGCATCAAACATATGTGGGCAGCATTCCGCCTCCCCGCCTTACCCAAGTTTTCCTCCTCCAACCCGAACTGGACCGGCAATGCCGGTATTGGTAAATGCATAACTAGAACCATCTTCGCAGGTATGTGCACGCTGTGGTACCGAGCGCCGGAGATCCTTCTTGGTGGGTCGTACAACCAGAGCAGCGACATGTGGAGCATCGGCTGTATCTTCGCTGAGCTGCTGACCGGGGCTTCATTGTGGTCTGGAAGTGACGAGCAACACCAAGTCAAGCAGGTGTTCGACCTCCTCGGCACCCCCGGCGAGAACGACTGGCCTGACTTACGCTCGCTCCTGGGTCCGAACGCTACTATCGTCGTGGCACCGTCGAAGTTGGATGACCAGTTGTTTCAGTCAAAGCATCGGCCACGCGATGATTTTGAGCAGGCGTTCCCGCTTCTTGCGGAGCTTCTCTCGTTTGCCCCCGCGCGCCGGCCTTCGGCGCAGAGCGTCGTCCACAACGCGTTCCTGCTCCGAGGCATGGCCGACAGGCGCGACATGCCTGTCTTCGAGCCGTGCGATGCCGACGTCACAGCCAAACGGCGCAAAAAGCGGAAGCAGCGCAACAAGGAAACCCTCCGCAGCATCAAGCGGTACGACGACTACAAAGCGGACCGAGCCAGCGGGCGCCGCCGTCGGTAAAGTTTCCGTACGGCTGCTTCGCTGACTTCGCGCGGCTGGCATCTGTTTGCTGGCGACACCTGTTTTTGGAATATTCATTCCGAACCAAAATGTCCCGGTTAGCTGCTTCTGGCTGGTTCCTTCTCCTTCCGGAACTCTCTTACTCCCTCGCACGGGCCCTCTGAGGTCATGGAGCGCAATAAGGAAGCTCACCGCAGCACCGATTGGGACGAACTGAAAATTGGACCGCGACCGAGTGACAGCCGGCCCTGGTGTTTTTTCCAGCCATTCCCATTGACCACCGCGTCCTGTCAACGGTCTCCATTGTTCCCAGAGCCAAGGCATCCTGTGACCTTTCTTATCCACTTTGCTCCCGCTGGCGTGCGCTGGCATTCGGTCGACATAGTACATTGTATACAAGCTCCGTAGTTCGAGGGTTTGTGGGCGGGCCACCAACAACCTGCAATGTAAAGGTTGTGTGGATTTCTTTTCACATTTAGCCCCGCTTTCCTTGAAAGGCTCTCGGGGCGGGGTCAATTACAATACTTAACTGTACTATGTGAAGGAAAAATTGTGGCCCGAGATTAAAACCCGCAGCCTCCGGTGTCTTAACCGTGTTTTCTCACTGATGCGGTACGGTACCAGAGCTGAAGAGGTCTGCCTTCATTCCGGTAGTGAGGCGAGTTTGGCTTTGGCACCCGACGCAGACGAAATAAACCGAGAGAGTCGACATGAACCGCGGTCGTGCTCTCTGCAGCCATGGTCTTACATTCAGCAGTTCCTGTAGCGATTTCAGTGTTTTCAGGAGGTGGTACACATGTGCGCTACATAAGCGCACACCGCACATAGTATGGTGCGAACAACCGCAGGTACCGGGATCAGGGTGGAACAGGTGATTTTCTCCAGGGCCTGGCGAATTGCCAAGTTATTCACCAACCGATCCTCTAGCCCGGAGGCGACAGAAAATGACTTCAGGGATGACTGGCTGTTCGCAGCCAAGTGATCATGGCGGTGTTTTTACCTTCGATGGCGGCCTGGGCTGGTAGTTTATCAAGTAGAATGCGAAAGCTGGGGAAGCTCTGCCGGAGTGGACTCTCACCGGAGGCTTTTCAATGCCCGTACACCTGTGAAAGTTATGAAGGCAGATGCCTACGTTACCCGAACCAGCTCTAACGAGGACTACGAGTCGGCTACGGTAGTAGGTTGCTCTGTTTTCGACCCAGTCATTGTGTACTGACCCGCAACACAACGGAATCAACGGAACAGGCACAAGACTAAAACCGGCCGTGGCCGGAGTGGGCGTGAGGGGAAACACGTTGAGGTGAACAATGGGCGGAAGTGACTCGAAAATACGATCGGAGACAGGGCTCAGCAAGGATGAGGTCGACAAGCTGCGCAGCAAGTTCCGTGCCATGTGCACAGACGGCCTGCCCGTGAAGGAAGGTAAACTGGACAAGAAGACGTTCCTCTCGCGGTTCCCCTCAGTGCAGCAAGAGCAGGCCGAAGACATTTTCCGCGTTTTCGACACACGGAAAGACGGGTACATCAACTTCTCGGAGTTCGCCATGGCTATGTATGCCTCTGCCTTTTGTTTGCCGTACTAAGGGGGGGTTCGAATAAAACACGTGTCTGCAAACAGGTACGTATCCCATTGGCCGTGCCTACTATCCACTTTTGCACGGCGTAGTGGTCGAATAGTACGCGTACTTTCAAGATTTGCAACTAATTTGCTAATACGGTTGCGGTGGCGAGGCCAACACGGCAATCTTTTTTTGGCGTTCTTTTGGTGGAGTGTACACCGCCTGCGTCCGGCTCGGGAATTGACGAAGCCTGCTTGTCCCAGCAGCCGCTTTCAATCGATCGGAGTTGGTTCTGGACCCGGTTTTGTGCAAAATGAAGAATGCGATCAGTAAGCAAGGGGCCAGTGGTCGACCACTGTAAGAAATGTGGCCGACCACCTTTTGTTTCGTATCTTCACGTCGCGCTGCTTCACGTGCAAAAGGCGGCGGCTACCCGGCAACATGCCGTAGCCTGCAGTACGTGGGCCATCAAGAAGGAAGCCTTCATCAAACGAGGCTGCAGTCCGAATGCTAGTCAGGCCAAGCTCATTGCACAAAGAGCTTGCCACCTCCTCGAGGTGTGCCGCCTGTGTAAAACCGTTCAGCTGTTGCACGGGGCCGAAACGTCCTCCACGCAGCTCACACCGCAAGCCCACAGACAAAAGCCCCCCGCTCTATCCTTCGGAGAGGAGCCACAGGACCCAATAGCTGTAACACACATATACACACCTACATAGCAAACTTGCTTGAGCGCCTTCGGCGTATCATGTTGGAACCCTACATTTCTGAATGAAGTCCTCATGTCCAGCGAGGTTGGAGGGGTAAGCAAAAACGGACAAGGCCCCACCGTTTGCCCCCGTTTGTACTTCCTCTTCGAATCCTTGTGCCGTCTCTGATGGCCCTCTTTTTTTTTTCTTCGTAGAAACAATGCATTTTAAACACGAAAGAGAACGCTGGTAGCGTGGTTGGGAGAAGAATAGCGATGAAACGGTTAGGAACGGAGGAATTCCAACAAACACGACACTACACAAACATATCAGGGGCGTGCTCATGCGAGGGTCTTTCAACGACAAGCTAGAGTTTGCTTTTCAACTCTTTGACGTCAACAACACTGGTATATTCTTCTCCGTTTTCCTTTCTTACGAAGGGAAGTAGCCGTCGTCTTGACTTTCTGATGCAGAGTTGAGTACAACAAAACCGATACTTCTGCCGCGCTTTGCCAGCAAATAATCCAGAGAACGGGAGTTTGCGGATGAAGAAGGGCAAGACTTTCTCAGTACACCCGTTAGCCCAAGCTACCTCGGGAGAAGCCTTTAAAAAACTGCAGGTGAAATCTCGTTCTCAGACTTCAAAGACATAATCACGACGTTCAAAGGAGCGTACAAGAAGCTTCTAGGCGAGGCGGACGCTTCATCAGCGGCAGGAGAAAGCGCCGAGCGGCAGGTCGACGCGTCTTGTGAGAAGCTCTTCCATGAGGCCGACATCCAGGGCAACAACACCATCTCCTTGGACGAGTTTAAGGCGTTCGGCATGCGGCACCCCGAGCTCTTCAACGCTCTTGACGTCATCCTCAGTGCTGTGAAGCATGCTTCGTACTGGGACTGGGTAACCCCCGGTACCTCGTGAGAGTCACGCTCGTATGCCGCATTCGCGGCACTCAGCACGCCTGCCCGTGTACTTCCTCAACGCCGTGCAGCATGTCTCTTACTGGGGCGACTCGAGGCACTTTGAGTCGAGCAACTTCTGATGAAGGTTTCCGACAGGTAGCCACAGTCACCGAGCTGCACAATGTCCGTGTGATTTACTGGTATACACATACGTCCTTGCCATTGCGGGGCTAGCCAACGGTGCATCTATGCAGAGAAGCAACAGCTGTCAAGGTCATATGTCTCTTTGCAGGGGTAAGCAACCAGCACCAGATGCTACCGGAATACTTCTGTTCTATGAAACCCTGTCTCCATCCTGGCTCTTTATGCGCTCCTGCGCAGACTGACAACACGTAATGAACCAAGAGGGGAGGGATCGCATCAGGTCCAACGAAAGGTGTCGGTACATACTGACAGCAGAAGGTGTTCACATAAGCCGACATCCGAACGGTTCACCTGTCTCGAAAAAGGTTGCTCTGTTGTTGCTTGGACCCTGCATACGCGCTGAGAGACCCATTGTAAACGAACTCTTCCGAGTACGTAAGTAGTTCCTTTACGGATCCGAAGTTTTCTCACCGTGGACAGCTTTTTTCAAAGTGTTCTCCCTACGGCCAAAGATTTGACGTTCCGACATTTGTGTGTTTTCTTACACTTTTGCTGTTTTGTGGGTTCAGTCAGACAGTCAACTCGTGGGTGCCGGCTTCAGATATCGTCATGATGATGTTTCAAGTCCTCATTGCCACACGCATCCTGACAGCACCCCGCGAAAAGACTTGAACAACCTGGAGCCAACAACAATCAGTATTTGCTCTTTAGATGCTCGACCCGCACACAACAAGCCTGCGAGATAAAGCTCTGCTTTCATACAAGTGTCTCAAGTGTTCTCAACACTGCAAGGGAAAGCTCACAGCCATCATGCAATATGCAGTGGAGGCTAAGCATGCATTCTTATTCCTGTACAGATGCTCAGATTCTATGCTGGCTGTTAGACACCCCTGGTAGCCC
Organism: Diplonema papillatum; assembly: GCA_030068145.1. NCBI lineage: Eukaryota > Euglenozoa > Diplonemea > Diplonemida > Diplonemidae > Diplonema > Diplonema papillatum. The sequence goes on from JAPJBO010000692.1 coordinate 96,272, forward strand.
CTCGAGTATTTTTGTATAGCTTTTTGGCCAGAGTAGCTGAGCACCTGCGCGCCCGAACGCGATAAAGACGAGCTGAAGAGGCGAAAGCATCACGTGAGGGGATGACGTGCAGGTGGTGCAACGTTATGTGCAACTCCTTTGGGCTGACGAGCAGGTGATGCAACGGGGTAAATGTGCGGAGCCCATACGAAACACAGGTAAATCTGGGTTTAGTGGCGGACGGCAAGCGTTCAACGACAAAGACCTACTTTGTAGTTGTCTTGCTTCTCCCTCTGTAGCCTGCTTCTAAGTGAGCACAAGGCAGCCCCTCGAGTATTTGCAATCCAGCAACAAAGGAAACACTAACATGCCATCAAAATGAGCGCCCTCCCAGCGTCAGAAGGCGGGATCGCCTACAAGAGACGCCTCCTCGGGAAGTTGCTGGAGACGGGCGGCTACGATTCGATGCTCCGAATGGCCAGCAACCTCCGGCACCTGCCACCGAAGGAACGTTCCGACGAAACCCGCGTGTTTGGGTGCCTGTCGAAGACCTACCTTCGGGGCGAAGCAGCAATGGCCCCGTCGGCAAAGGCGACCGTCCGCATATCTGGGCACTCTGATTCACTCATCTCAAAGGGTGTCGCAGGCATGCTGGCCAGCCTGTTTGATGGGCAGCCGCTGGAAGATGTCCGACGTGCTTTGGCTTCCGAAGAGCCCGTCTTGTCCCTTGCATCTGCTCGCTTGTCACTAGCTCGGACGGTAGGCTTCTCTTCGATGGTTGCGCTTTTGCGACAACAGCTTGCCAAGGAACCTTCTCGGTAACGTCAACGTCGTTGAAGCAGGCAATCGAGCGCACGCCTAGGGTCGTTGATCGCGAGCAGGTCAACCATCGCCGGCTGATCAGCGAAGTAGCTGCTAGCCAAAGGAGACGTTGGCGGTCTGCTGGCCTAGGCGCATTCCTTCAATCCTGCGTAGTGCGCAGTACGAGGCGATCCGCATTGGTTCAGACTGGCCGCCCCGTTTGACGGGCAGCCGCTGGATTGAGCCCGGATTCTATCTCTTGCATCTGCTCGCTTGTTTTCAGCTTGGACTCTGTGGCCCGTCGTGCTCTTGCCACAAGGAACCGTCGTAGGTTCTCGGTTTACCATTTTTAGCGTTTTGGCACACAATGCAGCACATGCCGTTGCAGCCTAACGGGCACGCCTCAGATCACCACCGAAATTAGTCGGTTTGCACATCGAGGCGCTTTATTCGATCGTTCGGCGCCGCCAAGAAAGCCGCAACCCCGGCGACATGCCTTGTGTGGCCGCTGTTTGTCTGTTCGCGTCTCATGTGTCGGTGTATACCTAGCTCAACATTCTCATTCTCTTCCGCGCTCTTGTGCAAGCCAGAAGTCGTTACCTTGCTGCTCCCCTGGATTCACCCGAAACGATGGGCCTCTCTTTTCAGTGCTAACAATCTTGCGTGTTGCCCTGCTATGTACTGTGCAGGTGTATCGTATTCTGGAGGTATTCTGGAGGTGGATCGGAATCACTAACCTGAAAATGAAACAGGGGATATACAAGTGGAAAACACCAACCGGCACACACACACGAAACGAAGCGCCTGTATTCTTGTACATGCGTGTCGGGATGCAGCTCACTAAAAGCAAGCAGAACAGGGGGTTGGGGAGACGAAGCGACAACCGACAGGGCTGCCGTCAGATTTAGACCAGGTACAGGTCATTCGAGCCTAGCCGCCATTGAGGCAACCAGAATCCTATCCTCTTTTCGTATTCTTCCTCTCGCCTGCTGGTCTTCGCCTTTTCTTGCGGGTTTTCGTACGCGTCATCGCGTCATATTGCGCCGTATGCATCACTTTGTGCGAGAGTGTTGATCCTTCCTGTTGCCCAATGAGCCTCACCATAGTAGGCAATCACAATGGAACAGTCGATTGTTGTTCTTCCGCCTCATCGAGGTTGTCACACCAATATGTTGGCATCTTGCGCGATTGCTGATCGCACCCGAGGGGCTGCGGTGCCCTTGGCATCGGCATCAACGTTGTCGGCAACCACATCCTGACTTCTGGCAGAATTCCTCCGGCTGTGGCTGGAACAGGTGCAGCTTGTCATCGTGTCGGACGAGCACCGTTGGTTGCTAGCTGTTCCTCTAGGAAAAACCCCTTGTTTACAGTTCTTCTGTGCCAACTACTGTCTACTAATGAAGTCTTCATTCTGCCACAAGCGAAGAGGAAGTTTTTGTTTTAGAAGGTTTTGTGCAAGGCCCCGACAGAAACGAAATCCGCCAAACAGAACACGAGATTTGTTGTTTATGGGTTTCGGGACTTTCCGGACGGGCGACACCACCAAGGGTCGAGTGTACCTTTCCCACCATGACTTCTGGAGACTGGTTTTGCTTCGGGTTGACGCAGACTCTCATTGCAGGTTCTTTGTCATTCTAACACACTCTTTCTTCAGAGAGAAAGAAATAAAAAAATAACGAAAAAGGAAGAAGTGTTGATGATGGCGAAGGTTTGGAAAGAAGAGGGCTGCCGGGCGCTGAAGGACCTTGGAGTCGTACTTACGAAGTACCGGCACACCACCTACGGCACGAAGGTGGTGCTCGGAAAGGTCGAAGGGCCGATATGCAGGGCAGGGCTGATGCTCTCCACTGGATGTGAAAACAACCGAGGGCTGCCACACTGCCTTGAGCACCTCTGCTTCGTGGAAACTAAGCGGCACCCCAGGGGACTGCTAGATTTGCTGGCGACACGGAACGGGTCGGATGGTACCAACGCCTTCACGTCCGACGACCAGACGCAGTACGAGCTGGACGTGGTCGGTGAGCAGGGGTTGCTGTCGGTAATCCCCGTCTTCATTAACCATATTCTAGCCCCGAACCTGACCCCGGAATCCTTTCTGACGGAAGTCTTCAACATCAACGGCAAAGGAGAGCGGCAGGGGGTCGTCTACAGCGAAATGGCCGGCAGGGTCAACTCGGAGGATGACTTGATGTGGCATAAGTTTGATAGCATGATCTTTGGGGAGGGAACACCGTACAGTTACGCGTCCGGTGGGATTCCGGATGATATAGCGAAGTTGACTCGAGAGGAGATCATGGAGTACCATAAGAAGGTGTACTCGACTGACAACCTCAGCGTCGTCGTGTTCGGCGACTTCAGCCACGAGAAGTTTCTGAACACAGTGGCCGAGGCGCTGAAGCAAGCAGTCGAGGAGGACGGCGCGCCGATCGTATGCCAGAAGAAGTTCTTCTCGGAGAAGCTGCCGGACCCCGCCGCCGGCAGCAGCAACAAGCGGGCGGTCGTCGCGTTTCCGTCCGACGACACTACTTGCGGCACGTTCATCTACGGCGCGAAGCTGCCGTTCACCCTCGCCGATGCCGAAAAGCTGGTGGCAGTGCAAGTGATCTTCCGGTACCTGACCTCCCTCTCTTCCTCGCCGCTCAACCAAGCCTTTGTCGAGCTCGAGAACCCCATCGCGTCTGAGGTGGACGGCAGTGTGCACCACTCCTGCGACCCGTACTTCACGCTGCATTTCGGCTCCGTCCCCTTTGACGAGGAGCTGAACAAAAACCTGGACGCGACCGCCACCGACTTTGCCTCCGACGACGAAAACGGCGAAGCCGACCAAGCAATGCAAGACGCCAGCGCCGCCGAAAATGACGAAGACACGCGCAAGCGCAAGTCGCCCGAAGAAGAAAACTGGTTCGAGTCGAGCAGGCTTTTGGACAAGCTCATCGCCGAACTCCGCAAAGCGTTGACCGGGCTACGAGAAGGCAAAGACCACTGGGAGGCCCTTCAAGCAGCTCTTAGCAAGGAGGAACTGGATGGCCAAGCGGGGTACGAGCAGTCCCCGCACGAGACCCTTCTTTGCGCCATTGCACCGGAGCTGATTTTTGACGCGTACCCGACTGTGAAGGACATCGAATTCGGGCTTTTAGTTGACGATCAGCTGGCTTACAGACAGCTGAAGTCGCACGATAAAGAGTGGTGGGCGGCGCTCATGGATGAGTGCATCGTGAAGCCTCTCATCGTCACACGAGAAGGTGGGCAAGGGGCGTGTGAGGTGAGAACCGTACCGTCGAAGGCCCTCCAGAAAAAGAACGAAAAAGCCGCGAAGGCGGTGACGAAGGCAAACATGAAGAAGTTTGGACCAGCGAAGCTCGCGAAGTTCCAGCAGATTGTGCAGGCAGCGGAAAAGAGGAACACACCAGTCATCACCGACGCCATGAAAGCATCCTTCCCGCCTGCGGTCACCCTCACGGGTGTTAACGACAAACCGCACACCATCTCTTGGAATGCGCTCGGTGACGCCGAGCGTTGTGTCGAATCGTTTGAAATCGGCATGCAGACTTCATTTGTTGAGTGCAAGGCGTACTTCGACCTGTCCCACCTCGACGTGGCAACGCGCAGGTACATCTACTTGTTCACGGAGCTCTTCTACGAAAGCGACATCGGCGACATGCACTTCACCGACGTCGCGAAGCAGATCGACGAGGATTTCGTCTCATCCAGCTGTCAAAACGGGAAGACGTGCCATTTCATGCAGCCCGGGATTCTGCCCACCTGCGTTTCCGTGTCGCTGACTGCTGTGCCGGACAAAGCGGACCGCATCGCGCACTGGCTGGGGCTCGGTCTTCGGGACACGAAGTTCACCCGTGAGAAGCTGATGACCACATGCAAGACCATGCTGTCTGACATCGCCGAAGAATGCAGGCAGGGCAGCAGCGTGCTGGGGTTTGCTTCGACCCTAGCGTTGCACACGGGCGACGCACAGGGCTGCTTGAGCGGGCCCTTCTCACAGCGGCCATTTTTGAAGCGGTGCTTGAAGGACATTGACGAGACCATCAAGCATCTTGACCTCATCAAAGCTGCGCTTTTGGACACGAGCACCCCTGTGTCTTTTGTCGTCGGAGGGAAGGACGGGGCTACCCGGAAGGCTGTTGTAGATGCGGTGGACAAGACACTGCGACTTGCCGCGGCACCGAGCCCGCGGCCTGCTCTTCTGTCTAAGGCTGCTTGGGGTGCAGGCACAGCCGACAAGTTGTGGCAGGCCCCATTTAAAGGATTTGCCATCGGAGTTGGTGGTGTCGATACTGCATACATTCGTATCACGCGACCGCTCGAACTGATCGATGAAGCCGGCCCTGCCGCAATGAAAGAGAAGCTGGCGCTGAGCTTGCTGTGCGAGTGCATTAACCTGCACGAGGGTGAACTGTCACAATCTGTCAGAGGCCGCGGGCTTGCTTATGGGGCCGGAGTCTACTTCCGTTCGTGGAGCCAGGTCTTGACGATTGACGTGTGGGAGTGCACGAACGTGCAGACTTGCTTGGATGGTGTGTTGGACACATTGCGTTCGGTTCCCGACAACGAGTCGACGGTCCTGACGGACTTTTCGATCCAAACAGCCCTAGGCAGCGAGGCCCATGGATACGCCAGCGACCGCTCCACGCCCAGCAGCATTTTGAGCACCACTGTCGAAGAGTTGCTCAGAAAGAGATTTACCCCCGAAGAGGCACGGCAGGCGTACGAGGGCCTGTACAAGCTAACCAAACAAGACCTCGTTGATGTCTACACTAAGCACCTGTTGCCTCTTCTCTCGTCATCAGTCGAGGGCCCGATCATGGCCGGTATTGTTTGCGACCCCCAATCACTTGTGAAAGCAAACACGGCACTGTCTTCGGCGTTCGGTGTGCCTGTCCGCACATTCAGTTCCCTGAGTGAAATCTACACCCTTGCTGACACCGTCATCGGCCAGTACACTAAGTAACCGTAAGAGAAGCCTTCTATCGGCACTGATACTACAATTTGCAAGAAGTCGCGCGGTACGAGGAAGCCGATGACCACCGGTTAACACGGCTTACCTTCAATGCCATCCAATGCTCTGTCCCTGCGTTTTGCGTGTCGGTCCGCCATGTTCAGGGTTTCAACGAAGGTTTACCCAAGGGATCTCGAAGTGTTCCTTGGTTGACGAACCATCTGTCTGTTGTCGAAGAGCGACAGTTGGCTGCGTTTTGTGTGTTGTCATGTTGCAACTAGCTTCGAACAGGTGACTACGCACGCGCACAACTGACAACTAGCTGGATATGTAAAGTACACTCGATGCCAAATAAAGTACCTGTAGGATTCCTTTTCGGACTTGTCATGGCAAGCGCATGCACTTGACATGTCTGGCCGAAAGACGAACCAAGTAATGGCGACCGAAAGTCACGTCTGACCTTTATGGCTAGTGCTGTGCCGGCTACGGAGACCCGCTTCTTTTTTTTATCTGCTCCTCGGCCAGCAGATGCACCCCACGGCACCTGCGGGTCGAGCGTGGAAGTACTGATATCGCTTCGTTGGGGGTGGTGGCCGAGTTCCGTGTTTGGCGCGAATATTGTGTGACTTTGTCCGATCCGGAGTTGCTGCGGAAGAACTTACTGGAACCGGTGCCGGAACACCTCTGTCACCGCATTTTAGAAGGCGGTGTTGTTTACGAGCTGATTTGATTTCTCCCGATTTCGATCGAGCTTCTGTAGACCCTGGAAGGTCTTGTCCTTCAACGGAGACCCAGTACCAGGCGAGCCTCGACAACACGACCGCCCGCAGCTTTGACGAAATACGACAGCGACTGTACGTCGGCCTCTTTCAGAACATGAAGGTTGGACGCGCAGACACTGCGGACTCTGGAAATACTTAGAAATGGAAAAGAAACAAGGCGACGTTCACGTTTTCGGACAACAACACCTCCGGAACGAGCTGTCTCGAGACTTCTTTCTTCAGGCTGGACGCTCCACTCAATCACATTGCGGCTCGACTGCACAGGAGTAAACAGCATTTTTTTTGACGTGCTCGAGTGGTCCCCTCAGTGAAATCAGGAAGGTCGCGGGCACGTATTCCACAGAAATTGCTCGTACCGCCGTCTGTTCGTTTGGCTGCCGCTATATCGCGGTGCAGCGCTTCTGTCATTCTCCTTTCAAACTTGGTCTCGGTCGAGCTCGCCTGAAAACCTTTCCTCTTCTTTTCGGGGGTTCCCTCTTCATTCTCGGATCCCTTTTCTCCCGCTCGGTATTGTTCCCGCTGGCTGGAACGTACCGCCATCTTCGCAGTCACAAGTCAACTCCACTCCCTTACGTACGACATGCATCGAACCCGCCTTCGACTTCGAAGCCTTCACGTGGTCGACCCTACGAAGACTTCCGCTGAGAAGTGCACGCAGGATTTTGATCAGGCCATCAACAACTTATGCTTCGCCGACACAGGCGCACCTTCCCGGAAGTGGCGACTGGGCGGAAGACAGAGTGAATGGTGACCAGGCTAGAAGTACGTGCGCTCGGCTAAAGACCGGCGCGGGGCGAGACTGGAGGCAGCAGTTAACGTTCGGGAAACGGCGAAGCTAAGTTCGGGCGATGCTAAGTTTGGGTGATGCGAATTTCTGGTGAACCAAAGTTCGGCGAAGCTAAGTTCTGGTGAAGCAAAGTTTGGGCGATGCTAAGTTCCAGTGATTCTGGTGAAGCAAAGTTCGGGCGCAGCTGAGTTCGGGCGAAGCAAAGCAAAGTTCGGGCGATGCTAAGTTCCAGTGAACCAAAGTTCGGGCGCAGCTGAGTTCGGGCGAAGCAAAGCAAAGTTCGGGCGATGCTAAGTTCCAGTGAACCAAAGTTCGGGCGAAGCAAAGTTCGGGCGCAGCTGAGTTCGAAGCAAAGTTCGGCCGCAGCTGAGTTCGGGCGAAGCAAAGTTTGCGCGAAGCTAAGTTCTGGTGAGATGAAGCAAAGTTCGGGCGAAGCAAAGTTCGGCGATGCTAACTGGTGAAGCAAAGGTCGGGCGAAGCAACGTTTTCCCAGACTGTCCACAATTCTCCACCACCGGGGTGAACCAACTACTGTGATCCTCCGCAAAAAACGCAATTTTCGGTCACCGAAACCACAAACCTCGAACGTACCGGCCTGAAGGCCGACGCCCGCTCACTCTGCCACCCCTATGCATTTGGGCATGGGCGAGAAAGCTAGCTCCGCACTAAATCTAGTAAAAAACAATGAATAGAGGCTATTCGCATGTTCATAGGACCTCCAGTCTCGAAACAAAATCTGCACCAGAGACCGCTGGAGCGGTGCCTTACCCCAGTTTCCGCGGGACGTACCCTTCGTGCAGTGGCGGCGTTGCCATAGGGCATGCAGCAGACAAGAAAAGGACCCGCGCCTCCAGGATGCCTCTGTACGGCGCTGTGACCCATCGTGCCAAAAAGTCCGCTCGCTCATTCTTTGCGAACGACCTTGTTGTTGGAGTAAGGGAGGGGGATACTGAACCCAGCTGTGACGGGAAACGAGTTGTGTCGTATACAAACATCCGATTGGCCAACGGGGAAAAGGTTGGTGTGATGCCATTCAAGCATCTGGAGCGACGAAAGTATTCCGACCGCTTTGTCCAACGGCAACGATGATCAGAAAGCCATGCTCAGCCGGAAGGGAACGTAAAAGCCAGCAAGACGTGAGACTTGATGCTAGGGGCGCGCCCAGTTTGAGCCGCTGCGCAAGATAGAGGCTGTCCACCAACGGCACATGATTCCCTTCTCGCAGCAAACGACAAACAAATTCGCGGAGTACTACGGTTCGAAAAGGGGCCCCCGGTGTCCAGTGGAAAGGTAACAGAGACTCGCGGGTACGGTAGACAGCCCCCCCCAAAGAAACATTTCCCCCCCAATTTCCACGAACACGCACTTACTGAATTTCACTATCAACCAAAGGGTCCAAAGCCACCTATCTTTACGCCCACACGGGATCGTCGGAAAGGGGACAACGAAAGCAGACAAATATATACACAGCCAAGATGGTATTTGTTCTCCCCCGACCAAAGCTAACGCGAGGCGCGCGGAAGGAGCAGAAAGAAGAGAAAATGCGGCAGAAGGCAATGCACGCGCTGTTCGCTTCATTCAACGAAGACGACTCTCAGGAAGCCGTGTTCACAGCCACGACGAAAGCGGAAAGCGCACACCGGAAAAGCGACAGCGAAATGAGCGACGGCGACGACATAACGCCTGACCCGATGTTCGACATTGCAATAGAAGAAGAACCATTCGAGCCGGTACCTCCGCTTAAAAAGAGACGATCCACCGACAGCAGCGGTTCAGCACAATCCGGGCGCTCGAATAGCAGCACAGAAGTCTACGAAGATCCCCTGCAGGACGCCGGCTTCTGCGATCTTGCTCCTGCACGGGGCAGAACTAGCCTCGCTGCGCAGTTCGGAGGGCATGACTTGTTGATCGCGGGGATTGGTGTGTCTTTTTCCTGGTGTCAAACCAGACCGTACTGGGGTCCAGCATCTTGCTTCCTTTCAACGGATACTATACTGAGTGTCCCCCGTGTATTGCTACTGCACTTCGTCCGCCGACTGTTGAATACTCGTTGCCGCCGAATGCAAAACATTATTCAGGGGCGTGGGCAGATAGGCGGTGGTAAACAAGTGACGGTTACCAACTTGGTGGCCTGAAAGGATCGTAAAGGATCCCTGCGAAAAAGGTTAAAACCAAATCCAATCTGCTTTCTATCTCTTCCGTTCAAAAAAGAAGCAAACGCCCACTTCTTGCGAGCTCTTTCTACTAGAGATTGGCTTTGGCAGCCGCAATTCAACTCCGAAAAGGGTATCTTTTTCCACAAAAAAATTCCTCGCAGGTAAGGATTGCGAAATCGACTGTCGGCAGAAGTGCATGCTGCAGATACTTGAGCTGGTTGTGCAAGACCCAATGAAAGCGAAGGAGTTTCGTCATGACGTCAACGATCTGTTCGAAATAACGGCTGAACTCGACCCTGCCGAGTCGGCAGCTGTGTCAGCACTTTGGCGTGTCGCGCTTCTCGTCTGTACAAAGATCGCAACAACACCATACAACACAACACTGCTCAGTCCATCTTCTTGGAATGCCTTGGGAGACATGCTGCGAGTAGCACTTGGGAAGAAATCGCGCAGTCCTGAACAAGAGCAATCCACCGCCCGCGGAGGCAGCATCAAAAGAAAGCCGCTTGGCAGAGGTGTCGGCAGGAACGTGACCCTGCAGGCCAATCGTTCAAATGCCGACCGGTTTTTGCAGAGGCACAAGCAAAGCCTGGTAGCGCTGTCAAAACGTGTTGCGGAGCAGGTTGACAGTGGGCCCGAGGCGCCCGGTGCCATGCCTTTGCAGGAGGAGACATCTGTGAGCTTGCTCCTGAATTGCGTGATTTGCATGGTCCTGAACTCGGATCGTTCCGTGCTTCTGCGCCTGATGGAGTCAAGCCACCCTGCTACCACTGTTAACAACAGAGCGGGGAAGCGCAAGCGCACAGTGGGCTCCTTTGCGAAGCGAAAGCCCAATGGTGACGCGCAATTGCCAGCTTCTGATGAGCCTCCCCTTCTGCGTATCCGCTGTTCGAGTCCGTTCGTCCAATGGCTTGTGGATTCTTCGTGCCTGCAGCTCGTGCTTGACTTGCTAGCACCCGACAACTCTCTTACGATGCTTCCGCCTCTGGTCGCACTGCGGGCGCTGTACTTGTTGCAGCTCGTGTCTTTGTACAGCGAGCCCCTTGGCGTCCTCGTCAAAACGCTTCTACTCCCGACACTGTCAGTCATCAAGCAAGCCGTCCCTTTCGCAGAGCGCCACACGTTCTACCATAGCTGTGTCTCGCGGTGCCTTCACATTCTCATCCAAATCCTTCCCACGCCGGAGGCTGCACATTCGTGTTTCTGCACGCACGCCGGCTACAACCTCGGAAAAGAGCACTGTTCTGACTTGCTGACGGCTGTTCACACCGTACTGCTTCGCGACATGTGTGAGAAGTCAGCCGAATCGTCACAGGACTCCTCAGACAAGCTGAGCCCCCCAGACCAGCAGATCGATGACCGTCACGATTACATTGTCATCGCGCTCAACCTGGCTGCGAACATCGTCGACGCTTGCCATTCAACGTCTCTGTGCAATTCACGCTGTCATCCGGCGTCAGGCACTTCCTCTTCTCAAGAACCCGAAGAAGACCCCGGAAAACAAACAGATACATTGGGTCACGTAGCTGCTGCAGACATCATTGATGTTGGTGCACTTGTGCGCCACTTTCAAAGCCTTCGGCAGTCGGACCGGACCGACAACCTCGTACTTGCAGCGTATGCAAGCATGTTGCTCTCGGTTGTTAGTTTGACATCCGAGACTCGGCGCTTGTCCATCTGCAAAGAGCTGCTCGAGGCTAACGTGTCGTCAGATGACAAGCCTATTCGGTTACTGTGTGCAACACTGCAGGAGTTCATCATCTTCCAATCGGACGCCTTGGTGCTCACCCCTTACGCCTGCTTCCGCATGCAAACCCTCAGCGAACAAGTCATGCGCGCAAACGACCTCACAGCAACCACAGTATTGCCTGCTGCACCGGCCAGCGCGAAATAGCCGAGTCGATGCCGTGTTCAACGTGTTGGAAAACGGATTATCTGGAGAAGCTCACACATTGCTCGTGCGGACCAAAACCGTAATATCTTCCAAGCATTTGGCTTTTGTTTAAAATCCTGGCGTGGCAAATCCTGGGTTTCCAACGGCGTATCGACTGCGTGCTACTTCCCGTGCTCCCGCATTCTTGATATTGCAACTTTTTGCCACCACGGATTTCGTTCCGCGGCCCTTTTGGTCCCTTTCGATCGCATGAAGTTGGCACAGGATGGTACTCATTGGGCTGCCAATACTCCCCACATCAAACAACAACAAGGGCCCAATAGAGGGTAATAGAGGTTCTGCTCGTTCGACGAGGTGACTGTTTTCGGTCGCGTAAAATGTGGGTTAGAAGTAGAGTATTCTAGAGTGCATGCCGTTCTGTCGAAAGATACACCAGATCTCGACACAATAGACGGACAGACGCTGCTTCTTGTAAAAATAAAAGAAACTGGAAAGAATAATACGAAACTGGTTATATGTGACACGACTTTCATGAATGATGGTACCAGGAGTGCACTGTTGGGGTTACCCCTCACACTTTTGCAATTCGATGAGAACAAAACGTGCCAGAGTGTACGATCGAGAGTGAAGGTTCATCTGCACGATTCCCGAAGGCAAACAGTGTTTGGCGACTTACACCCGCACCCTCCCCCGTGGTCATCCTGACTTAGAATTTATTTTCCTAGCGACCGATTGACCCGGGTGGAAACACTCAAAGGAAAAAAAGAGAGAGAAAGAGCTCACAGTATTGTTAGAATCCGAAAGTTCGAGTGCTTGGTACTCCGCCAGACGGCTCGAATCATAGCCGCTTGGTATAGTCAACCTGAGGCGGTGCACACAGCGAGGGCGACACTACTCTCAACAGTTAAGAACCACGAATGTTCATCACTGTGAGCGCTCGCGTGGTTGGCAAAATATTGTGGGTGGAACATGCCGTCCTAGTTTGGGAACGGCACAGGGTGAGGGTGCGTTGTCAATGGCAGTCTTCTTGCCACTGAATGCGTTGTATTCGTTCCTGTTTCTAATGCTACCAACCTTCCTATTTTCTGGTCTCCTTTGGACGAATTGCCCTGGTTGAAATGCGAAGGTCTACGCAAAGAGCAGGCAGGTTTCCGCACGTCATCTGAGCACAACGTGCATACACGAGATTAACGAGCTTGTAGGAATGTAGCGCGCTGTCTTCTGAGTTCATGCACTGAAGAGGCTCACGTGGGTATGGGTGGCTCAGCTTCAATTGGAAGCCGGAGGCAGCACGGTTCTGGACCAGTGGTGCAAGCTAGCAGACCATCCAGCAAACACAAACTACACACAGGTACCATGCCAGAAGTGCGGTAGATAAGAACCGAGGGAGGGCAACAAAAAGGAGGAAAAAAGCAAGAAATTAAATCCGTAAAAGAAACGTGAGCACATCACAGCAGTCTCCACGACTACAGACATTAAGAGAGAATGCGAACACGGCATCGCAGCAGCGGTGATGAGACTCGTTGCGACCGGAGCGACAGCGAGAGCCGCCTCAAACGAACAAACAGCAGTACGAGTGATGGTAGTGGATACGCGCTCGCCGTTCATCCGTCACAGGTGGCTGCGGGGCTGAAAGAAGCATTCGAAACTCGAAGCGACGACACCGACAACTTCACGTTCACCGACTTTTTCACGGAAAACGCTTCGTTCCAGAACACGATCCTCCACATATCCGAAAACACGGGCGTCATCCTGCTCATGTACAAATTCTTGCACATCATCAGCGCTGACATTTCGTACGAAGTCCTCAGCGCCTTCGGTTCCAACCTTGACCTCGTTCTGATAGAAGCCGAGGTACGCTACAAGTGGAAAAGGCCGTTGTCGTGGTTCGTCAAGCCGTGGTCGTTTCACGTTTACCACAACGCGAAGATTGTCGAGGACATGGGCAGGCTGGAGGACCCTCCCGTCTGGCACTGTGTTTCGCTCGAGGAAGTCTGGGATTTTGGCTACCACGTCAAACTGGGTGCTCACTTCATTACAAAGCCGTTCGTGCGTCTTGCCGCTTTTGCTTGCATGCTCTTCGACTACGTCCTCCTCATTCTGGCAGTGCTGAAGTCTCTCAGTTTCTAGACGTCATCGCCAGTTGTCATCGCCAGTTGTCATCGCCAGTTGTCATCGCCAGTTGTCATCGCCAGTTGTCATTGCCAGTTGTCAACGGCCCCCACCCGATATCCAACCACCGGATACTCTGCGTACCACCGAAGAGTGAAAGCAAACGCGGACAGACGCCCAACCTTGCAGTTCTATGGCACACGTCGCCGATCGAAAGCGTCTGCCTTTGGCGACCGCTATGTAGTGAGGGAGCTTCCATCGTTCAGCTTTGCACCCCGGCCCGGCTTGTTAACGTGCAACATACAGATTCAATTACTGTGAACGACGACGACCGCTGCGCACTCAGCTGACCACATTGAAAACGAGAAAATTATGGGCGCCAGTGGTAGGGTCAACAAAGAGGGTGGAATAGGTTCTCGGCCCCTGCGTGCTCGCGTTGGGCGTCTCCAACGCGGTTGTTCGCGCACGGTGCGTCGGGTGCACGCTTGCCGGTGCGTGGCGGTCGTCGGTAGGGCGGTTGCCGGAGAAGCCTCTGGGCAGTCGGCGGTGCGCGGTTGTTTTCTTTTCAGCCGGGGGGCGCTCTACCTGGCAAAGGCGCTACCCTGACGCAGCCGGACCGTCTCACACCCACGGAAACACGCCTCACCGGCCTTCGTTCCCGATCCAGCACACCCCTCCGCGGAGTGCGATCAATTCCTCCAAGTTTCAGCCTTGCGAATGTACTCGCCCCTGCGCCCATCATCTTTGATTTCTCAGGGAGTGCCGTGGTGCCAAAATGATAATTGGTGTCGCGTGCAGACAGCCGGGCACATGACAGGTCGTAGCTTGCCCACGCCTTAGCAGCAAGAGCTGCAGAGTCCGACAATGAATACATACATGACACAAGTGCACTGAGGGCGTTGTCTCGGGTTTGCTTCATGGCTGGGCCGCTTTTGGCGATGGGGACGAGACCCGAGCAACATTATCCGCTACAAACGGGCTTTTCAGTACTGGGCTCAGGATCGTCGCTGGTGATGGTCCGTCTTAAAGGACCAAACATGGTGCAAGCACATCCATTCGTAGCACGGGTCTTGCACTCCCCACCCCTCGGAGAAGCTGGGGAAACGGTGCCTTGCACGGTGATGCCTCATCGTGCTTCGTCGTCATGAAATCAGCACAATCAACCAAAGTCGGTGTGAGGGTTTCCCTCTCCCGAGTCTCGACCTGCTTCGACGCAGCCGCCGCGTCTCCTGCATCTGACTTCTTTACGCACCGCCGCTGAGAGCTCTATCCTTTCCTCCACTTGGCGATGCGTGGCTTCGATTGCCAGGCTCAGATGCAAACGACACATAATGAATAAAACGTTTTCTCAATGCAGCGGGCTTGAAAGCGGAACGCGGAACATGCCGCCGACCGGTCGACATGTGGAGCCAAACCGTGGCGCCGCACTGACTGTAGCTCGCTCAGACAACATTCCCTTTGGGGGCTACGCGGTGACACAATGCTTCACGCACAGGAGTCGGCTAGCGAAACAGAGGAACCGTAGCGGTACACCCGTATCATGAGCACCTGTCTGCCATCATCACTAGGCTGCTAGTTCGAGTGTACTGTTTCCAGCAGGAGGGATATTTCTTTACACTTAGGCCAGGTGAGTTAAACTGATGCTAACAGTCTGATTAATGTCATGTGCGCGTGCAAAAAAACTGTGGAGGTGGCACAGCAAAGAACGAAAGTGCAAATACAGAGAGGAAAGGGCGGTGACAGCCTCTGAAGAGCTTAACACATCTGGCAGGGTGCGCTCATCTTTAGTTTATGACCACCTGCTGCTCTGTCTTCACATCCTTTGTTCTACCTTTAGCCATTGCTAGCTAGTGGGTTTCAGGTTTCATAACATGCAAGTTCAAGGAAAGAGTGCTAGTAGGGTGACATGTTGTTTGCTGACAGATAACCGAGCTCGGCACGTTCAAACAGAATTTTTGTATGCTCAGTTGTGCACTGCGTGGAGAGTCAGTGTTGTATTTTGAGCCTCAGCTGTCATCATTTTTGCAGTCGTGGGTCGATTCTCCTCAAACGCCTCTTTTGAGAGCAAAGGCTGGGCTACCGTTTGCGTAGCAAATGCGGGCGTCTCGCAGTCCGTGGGCGACGTGGTGCAACTTGACCAAAGTCTCCGGCGGAGCCGCCTTCTTCACTGTAAGAAGCGTAATGGTATAGACGAGCACAGTCCGAGCTTGTGGCAAACGCTCGTTCTCACCCCGCCTGCATAGCATTAGCGCGATGTGCGATGCGGCACCCGGAGACAAGCTATTCTTCACTACAAAACCGGCTCACTCTCGATTACTCTTCTGCAGAACCACAGGCTGAATGGGATTCGGAGGCCGGTTGCGCAACACATGCGGCCTCCAGCGCCGAGCGTGCCGCTGACTACAGATGATGTGTCGGAACTTGACCAAAGGCTTCGCGCCGCCTTCTTCAAGGCGCAAGGCGTCGTGGCAAAGAAGGAGGTCCCCAAGGTCCTTTTGATCCTCGACAACTTATGGGAAACGCTCATTTTCTCACTTCGCCTGCGCCGCCTTGGGGCGGTCTGCCATGCCGTGCGAAGAGGCCGGGACGCATTTCGGCACTGGGAGCACCAACGCACGAGCGCAGTGCCGTTTGATCTCGTGGTGATCGACAGAGAAATGGACTGGATCGGAGGAATCGAGTTCATACGTATGGTGGCCGCACACCACCAGAAATACAAGGCAAGGCCGATTTGCGTGATCGCTGTGTGCAAGGGCAAGGACGACCCGCGCACGGTTCTTGACGAAGGGTTCGGGTTCATGATGAAAAGGCCTGTCGGGATGCACTTCAACACCTTCACGCAGCTGCTGCTTCCCGAGCACATGCGTGTGAGAAACCGGTTTGGCATTTTGTGCAGGCAGCCCGCATACCAGAGAATCCGAAGCGTTTTCGAAACTGTTGAAGCATCCGACATACAACAGCAGCTTCTCCTGTCGACGAACGATCCTGAGTACGCCAATGCGATGGATAGCATGATCAAGGAGCTAAACAGAAGAATCAGCGACCTGGAAACCGCTTTGTCTGTAGCGCGTAAGGGGAACGGAGGGGACGAAGCATTGAATGACATCCTTGCAGAGAATCAGAAGCTGCGGAACGAGAATATGGTGATGTCGCTGTCTAAAGGACGCACCAAGGTCCTGTACAAGGAGAAGCGCTCACTCGATTATGACGCGGATCGATCCCCGGAAGAGTGGAAAAACTTGCTCTTCAGCATCGAAGCCGAGAATAACATGCTCAAACACGACATCGAGTTCCTCACCACCCGCATCTACGGCGAGATGAACGAGAAAACCTCGGGAATAGATCTGCAGTCGTTCCTGCGCGAGCGCCGCACCGAGATGAGAAAGGTCGTTTACCGTCCTCAAATCAACGTGCGCGCCGGCCCTCGGCGGCTTGTGCATAGGCTGACGTGGCACCAATACGCCCTCTCGCAAATGGAGCAGGGCTGCATGCAGCTCGAAGACCATCCCGCCGAGACCGCAGCCGTGAACGGCAAGAGTAACAAGCTCCGCCGGTACGGCGACACCTACTGGCAAGGTGCCAGGGAGAACAGCAAGGTCGCTGCTGTCGAGCACGAACTTGAAACGTTCATTGTGTCGCTGGCGTCGCGCACCGACCAGACAGCTCTCCAGGGCTTGACGCGCCCGGTAAAACAGTATGGCCTTCCGCTTTTGCTGTTCCCGTGCCTTCGGGTGGGTTGGCTTGACACCTGTTTTTCGGGGGAAACCGACAGGCGCTTCGTTTTGTTTGTGCGTGCCGATGGATCGTTTTCCACGTGTTATACCTCGTTTCATTTTTTTGGTTAGGACTTTTGACCAACCAGATAACATGCAGCCTCCGTCTTTTTTCGGCCTCCGCACTACGTGTCGGGCAATCCGAGTCCAGTTCTTGAAGATTCGACGAGCTCAACCCGAATCGACAGGTTTTTTCTTCAATTTGACGTGCTCCTGCAAAAGCTCTCGTCTACACTGATCTCTGCAATAGCGAAGACGAGCGACAAGTTTCAGACGACGTTCTACTCGACGCTGGCGCGCTTTGTCACGAAGTTCGAGCAGAACGAGCTAACATGTCTGAGCTTGCTGAGAGATGGTGCCTTGGGGTACGCCGCCGGGCCGCAGAAACGGCCCCACCACCGGAGTAGCAACACCGAATCGCAGCAGGCGCAGCCGGCCAAACCTACTCAAGTGAGCGAGAGCCCGAGCGCCGCCGAAAAAGCAGCTGCGGATCGGGAGCGGTTGCAGAAGGTCGAAGGCGACTTGAAGAACCTGACCCACCAGAAGGAAGCACTGCTCAGCGAACGGAGGACGAATCTTGCGAAAAACGAACAAATGCTCGAGGAGTATACTCGGTTGGAAAAGGACGTGCTCGAAAGGGACAAGCGCCTTGCTGCAATGATCAACTTGCAGGAGGACATCATCCACAGCGTTAGCCAAAACAAGGACCGTGACGTTAAGCGGCTGCTCCGCAAGGCGAGAGAGATGGCCGCCTACAATTCAGAAGTCATCAAACATCGCAAGTTCTCTTCCTCTTTGGAAGGCGTCGTCCTCGTCGATAAACAGCAACAAGACGACACTGACCTCTTTCTCCTAGAACCCTCTGACGGTCAACATGAGGGTGACTGCTCGGTCAATCGAGAACGTTTACGAACTGCAGAGGTCCGCGACTCGTCAATGCTGACCGAACCTTTCAACGTCGAGTTAAAGGAGTATGAATGGGCCGATATCAAATGGTGTGCATTACCGTTCGTGCTTGTTCTCTACCTGGCCTCTACCTGACAGTTTGAGCGTACCTCCGAGAAGATGCAGGATAGAAGGGTTTGCGGGTTTGTGGGCCATCTCGGCCAGATCTTCGGAATGGTCACACAAGTGACGCCCTACTTTCCCAACAAAGAATCCGCTTGGCGTGCGCAATTGCGTGGTGTTCTCTGTTGCCACCACAATCTTGACGGCCACTTCGTGGCCCCTCTTTCAGTCCTAAACAGACGATCACTGAAATCCCCTACAAAATGCGAAAACAGCAAGGAAAGAAGGTTCTCCAAACACTAGCATGAGCCCATCCGAAGCTTGCCAAACTTCAGGGCACAGGCAATCCGTCTCGGGGCCAGTGGGCACCGTTCTCAGTGGGTCGATGCATCTACACTCGACAGCAGGGGAGTTATATGTCCCAGCCGCTTCCGAAAGGAACAGTGAAACGGGTGAAAATCCAAGGCACGGCCCAAGTTGTGTGGTATCAATATGAAGGTGTGGCCTGCGTACAGTCAAACGAAAGGAACATTATACCCACCGGTAACTAATAATATGAATCAGTCCGTGGGGTGGGTGGTGACACTTCTTGTAGGAAGTGCAAGTTGCTGGCTTTGCAACTTGCCAAAAACTTCCTGAGGGTGCTGAAAGAAGGCGGGGTTTCATCTACTGAGGTTGTGCAAGCTGTGCGTACGAGGTGAGGGCAAACGGGCGCCCGAACAATCAATCGATCAAGGAAGGACAAGGACTGCGCCACAAATGCCCGCGGCAGAACCAACGTGGTGGGCTTCCAGTTTTGAGTTTCTGCTGACCCCCGGTTTTCGCCCGTGAGAGAGAGAGTGTGTGGGTGGCACCAATGTCATGATTGCCTAAGATATCTTGGCGTCTTCGCAAAAAATGCAAAGGGTTTCTAAGAAGCTGTCTTCGCGCGAACGAAGACGTCATGTGTTTTTGAGGGCATCTTCCAGTTTTGAGTTTCTGCTGACCCCCGGTTTTCGCCCGTGAGAGAGAGTGTGGGTGGCACCAGTGTCATGATTGCCTAAGATATCTTGGCGTCTTCGCAAAAAATGCAAAGGGTTTCTAAGAAGCTGTCTTCGCGCGAACGAAGACGTCATGTGTTTTTGAGGGCATCTACAGAGACTTGTCGACCGTCGTTTGAGCCTGTGCATCCAGATTATGCGCGTGACTTGTTTTAAGCCTCGTCGAAGGTCACCCGGAGACTTTAAAACCCCGGGGTTTCAAGCGAACTTTCACTCTAAAAGGAGATGACCCCGACTCCCGCAAACCCGCAAACCCCGCAAACCCCCGCCGATTCGCAGAATTCTGTTTTCGGAAACCCGACTTTTTAGCCGTTTTAACGGTTTAGTGTGCACGCCATTTCCTTTCCAGAATCCACCACCGGAGTGAGTTTCGAAAGCGTTAGAAAACGTCCTCGGAAGGGGTTTTCGGCCCTCCATGAACTTTGTTAAGAATCATCCGTCCGTCCGTCCCCCCCGAACCCGGAACCCCAAAAACCATTATGGGACAAAGTACTGTGGCGCGGGTGATGTAGACTTCTGGTCGAAAGATTAACACAAAGCTGAATTTCACAAACGACATACACCAATCTGTACGCCCATACGGGATCGTCAGAAGCCCAACAAATGCAGCGTGGAAGGTACGGTGGACGTGGGCGTGGGCTGCAACTTCTCTCCATTTGGCGATCTTGATGACGATGGCGACGACCTGCCGTTGTTGTCTCTCCCTGGCTCGCGGGGGTCCTTCGGTTTCAGGCGCGAAGGCACACCGAGGAGCATGCGCATGAGTCCTAGAAGAACGATCACCGGTGAAGGGAAGATTGTTGCAGTCAATTCCGACGGGAAGATTGTAGCGGCTCATCCCGAAGGAAAGTTCGTAGCGCCCGACCTTTCCTCTGAAGGGAAGATGTTGTCGGTCAATTCCCCCGCTGCGACGCAGAACGATGCCTTCTTAAGCAGCCCAGCCGAGGTTCTCAATGATGTCATCACCGCAGCAGTTGCTGGTAAGCCTGAGCACATTCGCAGGGCGATGTCTCAGTGCCTCGGTTTGAACAAAGGCGAGACCATCTTAGGTGTGCAAGCTCTACAAGTTTCTACATTGCAAAGCAAGCACAGTAGCTCCCGGTTCAGCTGACTTCCCGCGATCTTGTAGAATGGTGTTTCATCTTGCAAGGTGGCCGGTGTTTTTTCAAGGACCGCGACGCATGCCTGCGCGACCCAACCAATCCTCTGTTCTCTCTCGGAGAAGGTCGGCACGGTGGCGATGGCCACGCGCACACATACAGGTGGGTGGGAAGAGGCCCTGGACACTGCTACAGCGAGACTACCCCACCTTAGATTTGTTTTGATGTGTTCTCTCTGTCCAAATTCTCCCCTCGTGTGGCGCTACGAATCGAGGTCCGCCGCTGCGAACGGGCCCAGCACAGAAAAAAAAGGAATTCTCATATTACAGGCGCCTTGTCGGCACGCGGAGCGCACGAGAAGGCCGATCCACCGTTTTCAGAGCTCTACGTTGGGCGCATGCAGGCTCTTGTCGAGGGCTTGTTTGGTAACAGCTTCACGCAGGCGCTTGCAAGTGAGGATCTCAACTACAAAGAAGAACGGCAAAGGCTACTAGCGAGCTTCGCCCTTGTCCAGGACACGAAGAAGCGGCGCCTTCTACCATTGTCGAAGAAGGATTTCGGCGCCACGACTTTAGGTCGGTCGCTGAGCCCCGCGATGTCAAACTTCTCAAGTTTGATGTCAGGGATCGCGCACGGCATTGCGACCAACAGCGCATTCAATGCCGGCAACCAAGGTCCGTTGTCAGGCACAGGCTTTCCATTGGGGTTGGCCAGCAACAGTGCCGCGGGTGTCAACACCAGCCCTGCATTCAACGCGATCCACTTCGCGGCGAGAACGAGGACCCGATTCAACTTCAAGCAGCGCAGCCGGTCCCCGGTACGAGACATGGCTTCGGCCGTTGAAAAACCGGACTTTTTGTTGTTGGCCTCTGCTGGTGGCCGCGGGCAGACCAATCTCAACGGCACAGCCAATAATGCTCAGCCACTATCTGCAGGAGGTCGCGGGCAGGCCAATCTCAACGGTACAGCCAACAATGCTCAGCCACTAACTGCAGGGGGCCGTGGGCAGACGATGCTCAACAGTGCGGTCAACAACAACCCAGCTGGGGGCCGCGGGCAGACAATGCTTAGCAGTGCAATCGGCAACAGTACTCAGCCCATCACTGCTGGGGGCCGTGGACAGACGATGCTTAGCAGTGCAATCGGCAACAGTACTCAGCCCATCACTGCTGGGGGCCGTGGACAGACGATGCTTAGCAGTGCGATAGGCAACAGTACTCAGCCCATCACTGCGGGGGGCCGTGGACAGACGATGCTTAGCAGTGCGGTAGGCAACAGTACTCAGCCCATCACTGCTGGGGTCAGCACTCAGGCCAATACTGCTGGGGGTCGCGGACAGGCCCTCAGCGGTGTATCCAATGCCCAATCAACCAACGTTGCCTGGAGTCGTGCGCAAGCTGTTTTCAACAACGCCAATAGTGTGCAGCCCAGTACTTGGGGCCGTGCGCAAGCCAATATGAACACCAACGCCAATCTTCAGCTCGGCAGTGCAGGCAACCCAATGGCAGCAATGAGGCTGCCGGACTTCGAAGCTAAGGGGAGCAGCAAGCCATCACCTTCCCCGTTCTATAAACAGCCGCCTCCCCCCGCAAACAAACACCCATCGCCCCCTCGGGTGCACAAACAGGCCCCCGCACCTCGTCCTGTACCGTTTATGCCCGTCGGACACGACGCGGTCCCAAAACCATCTTTCTTACCAGCTGGTATCGCACCAGCTGCGCCTGCTACCCCTCTGCCCCCGTCGGCACCGGCACCGCTTGCTCCTTCGACACCGGCACCTCCCAACACGACCCTGCAGCACAGCACGTCTCAAAAGTCGTTAACAGATCGGGTAGCCTTCACTCTGAGTCCAAGGCACGAAGGGCTCTTCAACCTGCCTCAAAAACACGCAAGCTGCGCCCGCCACACTGCACAGCTCGACCCCAGTGGCGAATTAATACCGCCCGACCAGCCCCAAACAAGCAAACTCGGTGACACGGCTGCAAGTCGGTCACAGAGCTTCATCGGCGGTGGGCCTATGCCAGCCGCTGAACACCATGAAAAAGCGGTGGGAACTCCGCTAAAACAGGCTGCGCAAGAAGGTCCTGCTGGGGCTGCTCCTGGCAAGGCGGCGCAAGAAGCCAAAGATGATGACATTGCGGATGAGTTGACTCTAACGGAAGGAGTGGAAACGCCTCCTTTCTCAGCAAAGCCAGCGGCCCAGTTGGGTCAGCTTAAACCAGAGGAAACGTTTGCTCGGATATCCAGTTTCTTCACATCGACGCAAGGCAGTGCCCTGCCCAGTTTTGCTTCTCAAGCCAACCTACCGTCTATTGTGCCCGTACATGCTCCTAATCCACCTGTGCCGCGGCAACAATTGTCTTTCACGAACACACTACCTCTTATTCCATCCGGTCACCAGCCTCAGAGAGCACCAAGTATTGCTGGTCAGACTGCAAGTCCAGTCAGTTTCAACGCCAACAGCGGCACTAGTTTCTTCACCGCGCGCACCCCGGGAAGCATGCCAACAGGCATCCCGTCTTCGGGAGGCTTTTCTGCAGGACTTGCCGGTGTTCCCACAGGCTTCATCACAACGAACACATCAGCAAACAACAAGCCACGCCTACCACCCGGGAATTTTGGTACATCCGGTTTTCCGACGGGCTTTCCAACAGGCATGACAACGAACACATCAGCAAACAACAAGCCTCGCCTCTCTATAGGCATGCCATCAGAGAGTCTAGCAAATGTAGGTGCATCCGGCATCTCCACAGGCTTCCCACCAAGCATGCCAACAAACACGGCAGCAAACAACAAGCCACGCCTCTCCACAGGCTTCCCACCAGGGGGTTTAGCAAACGTGGGCACATCGGGTGTTCCAACAGGCTTTTCATTAGGCATGCCGACAAACATATCAGCAAGCAACAAACCACGCCTCTCCATCGGCATGCAACCAGATAATTTAGCATATGTGAGCCCAGCCGGTGTTTCCACAGGCCTCCCACCAGGCATGCCAACAAACACATCAGCAAACAATAAGCCACGCCTCTCCATAGGCATGCCACCAGGGGGTCTAGCACACGTGGGCGCATCTGGTGTCCCCACAGGCTCTCCACTTGGCATGCCGGCAAACATGTCAGCAAACAACAAGCCTCGCCTCTCCATAGCACCAGGGGGCTTAGCAATTGCTGGCATATCTGATGCTCCATCCGGCTTGTCGAGCGAGACCCCAGCAAATACGAAAGGTGTGCTGGGCGTCCCAAGTGGCATTTCGTTCAAATCCACAAATCCGTTCGTGAACATTGGCGGCGTAGCCCCACCAACGCCTGCGGACCTTCTGTACAAAGCCGCATTGCAACTCCCAAAAGGTGGGCTTCTCAATCACCTGTCGACATGAGCTTTTTATGTCCGTGCGCGTTCTTCCTGACGGGTGCGGACCTCGTGAACACGCTGAAATTGACTAACATTCTGCTTACAGGGAATGCCTGCGGGTGCATCGAAGCGGGGGGCATTTCCTTTTGCCAGTCTCTCCTGTCGCGACAAAGAAGTGACATCAAGAGTTTTCTTTGGGATCCGACCTCGGGACAACAAAGCTCCTCATTGGTTATCTTTGGAAGTTTACAGTTTTGCTACTTCTGAGCGCCTACTTTCGGGTGAAATCTGATAGCTCGCAAAATAGTAATCTTATGAAGATGAACAACCAGATTGCGCCTGAAAGTACCCCTGGAAGAGTGTATCCAAGCCAGAACCGGGCGCTAAAGGAACGTATGAATCATTATGAACGGCAACATTTCAACCGGGTTTTTATAGCACACGAGGATGGCCACAAAAGTCTTGCTGAAGGGCATTATTGCAATGAAAATCATTGAGGGCCTTGCTTCAAACTCTGCGTGCAGGCTTGCGCATTGACCATCACTTCGTTCAGCCGCTGCCACGACTCGACATGAAACTGAGTTTCAGATCTGTTTTTCGTTCGTATTGCTTTTTAGATGCGCCGCACACTCCCGCTATTTGTTCCCCCCTTCGGCTCATTGCCCTGGCCCATTTTCCAGTGGGCAGAGCAAGAAGCAAATTTATGTGCCCCTAGTACCTCTTCGTTTGTCGGACACAGACTAGGATACTTGCAGCGGTGATGTGACCAGGCAGGGTCAAGCAGCTGTTGTGCACAACTGGCATCGAAGGTCCTAAACATCGCACCACAGAAAGCGGTTTGCCCACCACGGAGTGTATAAACCTTTCCGAGACTAGAGGTATGCTAATAGCTCTATCGAGCCAACCCCACTTTTTAGGGGGTCCGCGGGCGAAGCCCGGGGGCACTTTTTTATAGTGTCATTTCGTAAAGGGTCTCCTTAGGAAGTTTCCCCCCCTGGAACTGACACCGTGATTGCAGAGTGAACGGCGCATGCCTTCAGGGCTTGAAGGCCCCGGTTCGAACCCGGCCGAGGACACTTTTCCGGTCGAAAATGATTTTCCGGGGTTTGTTGGTTTTTGGGTCTAATGTGCCCGAAACTTGAGTTTTTCAATATCTCGCGGTTTTGGGTCACCTTGGGTAGTTTGAGTCAGCCTACCAGAACGTAGCATCGCCCATTTGCCACCAGAACTTTGCTTCGCCCGAACTTTGCTTTGCTTCGCCTGAACTTTGCTTTCACCAGAACTTAGCCTCATGCTTTGCTTTGCCCGAGCTTTGCTTCACCAGAACTTAGCATCGCCCGAACTTTGCTTTTCGCCCGAACTTTGCTTCATCAGAACTTAGCATCGCCCGAACTTTGCTTTGCTTCGCCCGAACTTTGCCTTCACCAGAACCGGAACTTAGCTGACCAGAACTTAGCTTTGCTTCGCCCGAACTTTGCTTTCACCAGAATTAGCCTCACCAGAACTTAGCTTCACCCGAACTGTGCTTTGCTTCGCCCGAACTTAGCATCGCCCACTGGCCTCACCACAACTTTGCTTCACCAGAACTTAGCATCGCCCGAACTTTGCTTTGCTTCGCCCGAACTTTGCTTCATCAGAACTTAGCATCGCCCGAACTATGCTTTGCTTCGCCCGAACTTTGCTTTAGCATCGCCCGAACTTTGCTTTGCTTCGAACGAACTTTGCTTTCAAGAATTAGCCTCACCAGAACTTAGCTTCACCCGAACTACGCTTTGCTTCGCCCGAACTTAGCATCGCCCATTTGCCTCACCAGAACTTTGCTCGCCCGAACTATGCTTTCACCAGAACTCAGCCTCACCCGAACTATGCTTTGCTTTGCCCGAACTTTGCTCCAGAACTTAGCTTCACCCGAACTATGCTTTGCTTCGCCCGAACTTAGCATCGCCCGAACTTTACTGTTTCCCGAACTTTAACTGCAAATGTACCTTACGATTTTAGGGCTTCGATCGTGGGTCGAAAACGGAACCTGAGCTCGCTAACGAGAGAACATCTGTGGTGTCGGTGGTGTTCGGCCTTCGCGAAGTGACACCCTCACTGCAAGCGAGGAGTTCTACAGTGCACGCACCGCAAACGGCTTTTTTTGCATGGGTCACAAAATTTCTTCACTCCATTATGTCACGCAAACGCTCATTATGTCACGCAAACGCTCATTATGTCACGCAAACGCTCATTATGTCACGGCTCCAAAAATATGGGACAGCACAAAAAAATGAGGATGTGTGATGCACATAAATGACACAAAAGTGAATAAAAATGGTCGCCAACCAAGTAAATGACTGATGCACAACCGAAAGTGAGTCGGAACACACGAGGAATGCTGTGCTGATGACGAAAGAGAAGGAGAAAGAGCGGTGCGAGGTGGTCCTCTGAGAGCTACTTGTTAGAACGCTTTGGTGCTGCCTTTGCTGCCATCTTTGGCGCTGCCATCGGTGCAGACGGAACGCCAATGGTGATATTTGCACGTTCACAAATGTACGAGAACGAATTGTTGCAGGAATTCACAGCAGACGGGGGTTTCCTGAAGGGAACTGCACCAAACGGGGCAAGGAATTCTCTGCAGAAGGCAAAGCCTGAGGGACCTCAGGCACAGAGGTTCATCTCTCGACTCTGAGGCACTCCAGCCAGCTCTGTTTCTGCGCTTTGCTGGCGTCTAGGACTCCGGATGAGCTCAAAGTCGACTCGAACTGCTCAAAAATTCTGCGCGCTCCCTTATCGGCATAGTGGTCTGTCACCTTAGATGCTCGTGGTGTCAGGTTTTTTGTAACGGACGATTCGGGGCAAAAAGGTTTTCTCACGGCTTTTTTTGCATGAGGCCATATTTCAGCGCGTAAGAAATGGCTGGGGAGTGACTCAATTTTGTGACCGATGCAAAAAAATTATGTTTTCCACTGAATAGAGGAAAAAGGCACTCTCGTTTTTTATTTTTTGGCCACTCGTGCCTCCCGGCACTCGTGGCCAAAAAATAAAAAACTCGAGTGCCTTTTTCCTCTATTAATCACAGTGAACAAATAGCTATTGTGTGCACAGTAGTCAGCCGAAATAATAGTTGTCATACTGTTGGCTGCCAACGGTCATCTTTACCAATAATTATTGGCATTCGCACTGTTATCATAGAGGCCACTCCTGGGGAAGGGGAAGCAAGTCTATCCCCTGAAGCCACAACAAACCAGTCCCGTGCGGCAGGCAAAGCGAATGCCGGTAACCGCTTCGCGGTGGTGCGAATTCTTCCAAGATGCCTTCCACAATGGAGTTTCTGCAGAGTGTGCGCCACCTTATCCAGTTCTCTTCCGAAGCCCGCTCCCCCACTTCAAGCGCACCAGGTTTTTGCAAACCAGAAACATCGGTCCGGGGGCGAGCACCGCAGGGTGCACAAGCCCTACACACAAGCTCTCGGCACGCCAAAGCGGAATGGCAGTATCCGACGGGAAGTACTGTCGAAAGGTTCTGAAGAAAAAATGTGCCGGTTTCGATGCGACTGCGACAGCACCGGAAGGCAAAACGCAGCACGGCGGGCTTGTCGCGGGTGATTTGTTATTTTGCTCGGATTTCGAATCAGGTAATTGTTGGCGTGTGGTAAAGCGGACAGGGGACCCCGATATCCCGCCTGCACCCGAGCACTACCACGGCATGAAGCCGGCAGCCGTGGTAGAGCATCCGCGACAAGAGCAGAAAACTGACATTTATGAAGTGTGGGCAGCTCCTGACGGGTTTGGCACGAAGCACGCTACAACGTGCAACCTTTGGTTTTCGTTCTCGGTGGAAGGTGGGGCTCCGGGCACGGATGTAGTTTTTCGAATCATGAACCTGACACCCCATCAGGCCCTCTACGCAAAAGACATGCGTCCGGTCTACCGAACAGACAAATGGACGAGTTGGCGGCCCGTCTCGCGTTCGGTGGTCTTTCACCGTGTGAAGTCAAACATCTCAGCAATTGACGTTCCGTTTGTATTTGAAACAACTGATAAGCTGTATTTCAGTTTTACGTACCCCTACACGGTCACCGATCTTCAAAAGAGGATCAGAGACTGGGAGGCCCGCACATCGAGCGACGGACAAGTCAACGTTTGTTTTGAGAAGAAGGTGCTATGCTACTCCCCCGGCAAACTTCCTGTGTATGAGTTAAACATCACCGGTGGTAAGGCGTGCGATGACATCGTTCCGAGGGAACGCAGAAAAATAGTTCTGCTCTCTGCGCGTGTGCATCCATGTGAAACACCGGCAAGTTATGTGTTGGAAGGGCTGATAGAAAAGCTTCTCAGAAGAGCTGACAGCGATGTGAAGCTGCTGCTTACAAACTTCGTCTTCCGCATCGTGCCAATGCTCAACCCGGACGGAGTTTTCCGCGGGCACGGGAGGTACGATGTCTTTAGCAAGGACCTCAATCGCAGCTACAAGCAAGCTTGCCCGCAGAGGGCCCCGTCGATCTTTGCGATGAAGCAGCTGTTCCTCGCAGCTCACGCAACCGGTCGGTTGTTTTACTACATGGACTTCCATGCTCACCATGGGACACGCGGGTTCTTTTTGTACGGTAACCACCTTGGAGCGCAGGCAGACACACAGGCCTCAGCGCAAACGCTGCCTTACCTGCTCCGCTTACTCAA